>JAOXNX010000035.1:10757464-10769529 GCA_028566075.1 Solidago caesia
TTTAATTTGTAACTTTTTTTAAAGGGGCAGTACCTAAGCTTATGTAAAGTCTGAAGTACGGATCATTTTCCCATATTATATATATATATATAATGTTTTTAATGGTTCAAATGAACCCACACGTATTACTTCAACAAAGGGGTAAATGGGTGGGAACCCTCTGGTCCCATATATAATGATGTTTTCATCTGAAGTTTATAGTTACTGACATCTCAAGTTCTCAACATACATGCAAATACAACCAAGCATCAAACATTTGTACACTACATACTTTTAATCACATCCACATACAAAGCGAAAATTGTAGTGTACATGCGATTGATGCATAGTTAAAGATCCCGAATGTGATCAAGTTTAATGATTTTGAACCTGTGAAAATTGGATAGTCCATTGATCATTGCTAAAACACCTCGTTCAATCTTCTCCTTTTGATGCTTGTACTACTGTCGCTTTCACTGCTCGGACATTGGTAGTCAAGAACGCTAATCGACTCACTTGAATCTAATCCCATTTCCTGCATTATGCATAAACAATCCTCCACATTTTCCTATAATTGATAACGGATAAAAGAAATGAATCAGAATGTAGTATTGTACAAGAGTAATGCATAAATGCGGAGATTTAATAGGTGCTTACAATGTTTAGATATTTACAAGAGTAAATTGCAGCTCTGACATGAGAATGTTGAAGGGGAATTAGATCTTGAGATGCATGAAGAAGAGCAGATGCTGCAATTACTGATGGTCTGAATTCTAAAAACTTGATTTCTGTTATTAAAGTGAAAAGAGATGAATTAACATAATCACTTCTCTCAAAACTAACAATCAGCAAATGAATTGCGAGTATGTTGCAAGGAATTCACCGGCATATCCAGGATCAAATACCATTCACAAAATATTTAAACCAGGGGCATTTTCTCTTGGACCCGGAGCATTTTAGAAAAATTATATTTGGTTGCAAAAAAAAAAAAAGAGAAAAAAAAAAGTGGTTCACATACACCCAAGGCACCCACCTTATTGACTTTATTCCCAGAAAAGTGTAAATTGGCGGGGACACCTTGACCCCGGGTGCCTTTTGGGCACCAGCCATTGTCCAACCCACAAAGAATACCGGCACAATGGGGCACACTGGAGGCAGGGCTTGAACCCAAGACTTCCTTATTCCCAAAAGTCCCTCCAGTTGGCCCATGTCTCCATTTTATTTTATATTTTTGAAAAATATGTGACAAAAATTGCTCCTCTGTCATCCCTTGGTTCAGTATCACACATTATGTATGTATGGTCAATAACTAGGATGTATGGTCAAAGTTGTACATGTTGCAATCAATTTTAGTAAAAAAGAACCATTACTTCCTATAAAGGTAATTGTACATGTTGGGGTATGTATAACTAAGCTTTAAGCCATAGAACTCTTGAAGTACATATAGCCTGGTTTCGTCATATAAATTGCATTATTTATCATCCAACTTTTTGTTCCATTTATCTAATGTAAACAGTCGATACGAGACACATGGATATACGGAAGAAGAATACAACAGGAATTTTTGTAAATTATTATAAATCCTCGTAGACTATTTATCTTTGCATATTTAGAAATTTTGTAAGATATGCTGGTGAAAGGCAACAAATAATACTCGCATGAGTCGAAATACTTTGTTGTTCTCCTTTCATGAGTATGCAAGAATACAAAATTCTGTGACGTGGACCGGAGTTGATAGATGGGTCAGGGTCTTTTAAGGTTTCTTCATGTATCCTTGTATAATTGTATATCTATGACTATGAGTGTCTTAGTATAGCAAATTGCAATCTTGCTTCTTTGGTTAATGATGTTAAAACCGTTTTACTACAAACTGCTGAGGATAATTCTAAAGAAGAATTGCAATAAAAACTAAATAAATTGTGCAGAAATTATGATAATTAGTATTTACCATAGGAAGATTTCAATATAATCCTTGAAGCTCGCTCTTTGATAACTTGTGATAAATACGTCATATCTTCATGCTTAAGCAACGAAAGGAAGTAACAGATGAATGAAAAAGGTGTAATTGATCGCATTCGCCATTTCAGACACGTAAGAATCAAAACCTCCATTCTACCAATCAATTTTGCATCGTAAACCATACATTGGTATCCCTGGTTCCATCAACATCACAAATTTCACTATCAAATTATCCTTCTATTTCCAAACAATACAAATTCATTTTATATAGCAAACACCTTGTAAAATCTACTCACCGATAAATTAGAAGTATCTATACTGGAATTCCTCATTTTTACTGCTAGAGAGAGACATGTAATCGCTACAAGTCCAACCATCCAAGGCTTCTCCTGACACTAAAATAAAATTTCAAACAAAATATCAGGTAAGGTTCAACCGAAACGGTCTACTTGTGATAATAAGCGTAGGAAGGATCTTGTTGTCGGGATGTGTCTACAGCACATTTTATACATCCCGACTCACATTTTTTACACGTTACACCAAAATTGATTCTCCATTTTTTAAAAACCAGACTTTTCTCCTAATCCTTCCCCAAACGATATCAGACAAAAAGACAATTCAACATAATTTCAATTAAATCACAACACAACATCCAGGAAAAGCTCTAATAGAAACCTTAACATATTTTTTTTTTTTTTGTAAACCATCTCCAAGTGGCCTAGTACGTGGTAAGAGCATGGGGTATGGGGGTAACACCCCAAACCCGTAGCTGATTTGGCATCTCGGCACCACACCACCCTCCACACCCCTCCCTTTCGGCGCCGCACATGGGTTCAGGGTTGCCTCTCCGAGTTCGGCATTGATTTTTTTTTTTTATTATTGTATTTGCGTGGGTATATATATTTATTATGGAAAAAGGTGGTATTCTGCATTCATAACAACTTAAAATTGAAGAAATGATGAAAGCTGATATGACGCTCAACTGGCATTCTGGGTATCGACACCTAATGCTCTAAGGTGGCCCAAAAGTCTCAAAAGAAACTCGGGTTGGTAAACTTCTTGGGATAGCTGCTAACCGGAATAACCTTTATGGCCTCACTTCTCTCACACAGCTTACCGGTTAGTCAAACTCCATATCATAAACACATCAAAATCCCAAAAAAAAAAAAAGAAAAAAAAAACATTTTTAACACTTACTATCACTTTTTGAGTGGAGATAAATCGATCCATATAATTAACAGCAAGATAAGTCACTAACGGATCCAAATTTTCACAAAACTGCATCAAAATCAAATACAAAAACAGTTTAATAAATAAAATTTAAAAAATAGAAAAACACACACACAAACACACACACATTAACTTCAAATTACCTGGGAAATAACCATCAACCCATCACGACGAAATTTGGCGGGAAAATTGTCAACAAACAGAACACATTCATCGGAAAACAAAGTTGGTACGATGTCGGACTGATGTTCTTTGAAGCTTGTTAATGGGTTTTCAAGATCAAACAAGAAATCCATTTGTTTATTATTAGTTAGTAAATTAACTTTTGAGTGGGATTTTTTTTTTTTTGGGAATATATTGTATTAAATTGAATTGAATTAAATTAAATTAAATTAAATTAAATAATACTGACAGTAATAAGTAAAGTAAATTTGGTTTGTGAAGTGTGAAAAAGCAGAAAGTGAGTAGAAATGTGTAAGTGTGCAGTCATTTTTTGGGAACAAAGTTAATAGTAGGACTACAACTTTGCTTGCTCTTTCGGTTTTCACCAGCTGTTTACTCCTATATATATACACCATTTAAAAGTCTTTTCTATGTCCTACCTATGCTTGTGACTTGTAGAGTGATGCTTTGTACCTTGTACATCATGTATTAAGACTAGTACTTTGTTTGTTAGAATTGAATGTTACAAGATGTGTGTATCCTCGTTTTGCTACGGAACATAGATATCAAAAAGTAGAGTTGTAAACGAACGGAAGATAGATATCAAAAAGTAAAGTTGTAAACGAACCGAATAAATATAAAAATGAGACTATGTCATGTTCGTTCATTGACTTTAATGAATGATTTATAAATAGATAACCAAACGTGAGGTTGTATTCATATTCATTTTCTAGCAAAATTAAGGTTTAGAAAGACGTAAACCCTTAACACTTCTCGAAAGACCAACTCTAAACAATATCTGGCTCACTTTTGGGTATCGTCCTCTGGAGTGATTATGGATATGAACATGCTCTACCATTTTCTAGCAAAGTTCTCACAATGGCCACATAAAACCATTTACACCGGAGTAATATCTTAAGGTTGTATTCGCTATGAGGCCGAAGTCCTGTAAAACTGTGTACTCGTAAAAAAAAACTGTGTTCGTCAAAGAACACAAATGAACGTAAATAAAAAAAATGAAAAAAAAAATGTAAACAAAGTAACTAACAAAGAAAATATATAAACACGAAGTAACTAACATATAATTACCATACCAATATTGAGTAGATCTGTCAAGTAGCACCCAAACTACACGTTTAAAACAAATACTTATACAACATTTTTAATTGTGAATTTAATAAGTTTTCTATGATATTCAAGTATTTAAAAAAACTATAAATGTCATAAATATGAACATAAATGAACAAGCATGGGCTTTCTTATATCCATTCACATTTGGTTAAATGAGTTGATTAGTTTGTTATGTTTGTTCGTTTGATAAACAAATGGTATTAAACAAAAGGATGCCCAACAAACTTCATGTTAAATGGTTCAGGAACTATTCTCCAACCATTAATTTTGTTTGTAGCCCTATCAAAAAGTACCTACATACATAGAATATATATATATATATATATATATATATATATATAAACTATCACCAAATGGTCGAGTGGCAAGGAGACATCTTTCCTCACAAGAGGTCAGGGGTTCGAGTCCTACACTAGACATATTTGGGGTGGCCACAGGTATTTAATTTCCACCTATGGTGTGTCTGGGTGAGTTTTCCCCTCCAAATCTCTGGGTGATAAGGGTTTCTCATCGAGGGGTTTAAATTGGGGGCGAGGGGGCTCTCTAGCGCAGACCCGGTTAAGACAACGTATGCTTAGGGATGGCAAAAAAAAACCCGAACCCGGTAGGGAAACCCGATATCCAAAAAATTCGGGTAGGATCGGGGCAAGCTTACCGGGTAACGGGTCGGGTTTCGGGGCAATTATCGGGTTTTATTTCGGGTTTCGGGCAGGGAACGGGGCATGCCTACCCCGACCCGACCCGAACCCGATAACACATATATATATATATAAATATATATATATAATATATATAATATATATACATATAATTATATTAAAATTATCGGGTCGGGTTTCGGGTTTTTTAACGGGGATCGGGTTTCGGGTCGGTTTTGGGTAATAGTTTATCCCCGATGGGACCCCCGATAAGATATCGGGTCGGGTTCGGGTCGGTTTTCCCTAATCGGGTTCGGGTTTTGTACTACCCGCCCCGAACCCGACCCATTGCCATTCCTATTTATGGGTTGTTTGACTTACTTTATTTACAAGAGTTATCTGTATTAACTTTTGTGTTACCCAATAGTTATAACCCATTAATATTTATTATTCAAACAAACTTATAATTTTTTAGCTTATTTAGGTCAAGTATATTAATTTTAAAATGTTTATGTTAAAGAACATTTTCAAGAAAAAATGAGTTTCTTCAAAATAATTTTTCAAAAATCGCCGAATTAAACAAACACAAACACATTTAAAAAAAGTTTTTTAATGCTATTAACTTAAACATCTATGAGTTTTCTAAAATAAAATCTCAACAAAATGTTATGAACATTGTATAAAATACTAATTTACACAACAAAACTTTAAAATATTTATTTAATACAAACAGTCCAGAAAATTAATATAAACAGTCCACAATTTGTTACAGTTTGGTGTAAAGTGATATTGAAAGTCATTAAGTTGGTAATTTAACAACCATCGTTGGAATAACGTTATATATTTTTGTTTATTTTTATATCCTAAACTTATTTACTATAATAAAATAAATATATAAATTCAATTACGACATTGTTTGTAGGTTAAACCATATGTTTGAGCACAGATTGGCAGGCTCAATCACGATGAGTTTTGACCAAGAAAATCACCAGATCTCTTGAAATCAGTGCGAACCTACCAAGCCTTTAACAGGCCTAAGGTGTTGGTGAGTTTCCTAGAGAGAAGAAGTTTCTCTCTCTAGAAGGAATGTTCTGTGAATTGATTGATTGTAATAGTGAATATCTGAATGAATGAGAATGTTCTAATTCTGACAACTAATGATTGACATATTTATAAGTGCCAGAATTAGGGCGTTCTCGTACGTGGGCCTGCCTTATTATGGGCCTTTATTACGTCCTAGGCTTTTACCCTAATAACGACGTACGAGGAATAGAATGTTCGCGAGTGATCGAGTACACTCTTGTACTCATTCCATGTCCATTGTCTGGATGTTTTATATCTAGTATGTAGTGTATATCATAAGTGTATATATGCAGTTGGGACAAACATATACTTAGTGATATTACTTGTAAAGTTTGATACTGCATTTGACATTACTTGTGTTATTCCCGACTCCCGCTTCTCGCTAGCCGCTACAAGTGTTAGGATTGGGCCTCAAGCCCAACTTAGGCCCAACTACTTCATTTGATTACTCTCGTGCCCTGCTTCTCGCTAGCCGCTACTAGCAGTGGGCATTAGCAATCTGCCATTTCATTCTCTTCTCATCTATTCGCTCATTTCTTTTTCTTTTGTCCCGCTAGGATCTCTCTCTCTCTTATTCTTTCCGCTTGCCGCTAGCTGCCACCAGTCTCTCTTCTTTTTATTTCTCTTCCGCTTGTCGCCTGCCGCGACTGGCCTCTTTCTCCTCTCTTCTGGACTTCTTCCTTCCACCTCTTGATTCTCTCTCTTCTTTGGATCTTACTTCTTCTCGACTTGCTTCCGCCACTCTCTCTTTCCCTTCAACCTGCTTCTGCCATTCTCTCCTCTATGTCTTCTCAGCTCTCTCTCTCTCTCGGCATATATAAATATATATATATATATATATATATATATTAAATCAAGAATACATTATATATACATATATTCTCGTTTCATTCCTGGATCGTTTCCGTTACAAGTCGTTCCCGCCAAGAGAAAGGAGAGCTAGTGGCTTCTCGCCACCTTTGGTGATTCGGTTTTCATATATTCACATGGATTCGATTGTTTGGCCAACATATTGAGTATGACACTTGTGCTATATAAATCCATGTGAATGAAAAGAAGAAGTGAGCTTACTCCCGTTCGTCCTGCTGGGAGTTCTTCTTAAGTCTCCACATACATAATATATATCTATATATATGTGTACGTGTTAGAGTAAATCCCATATATGAATATCATAACCTATGTATTCAATATATACATGATATGTGCATATGGGTGCTGACCACATCCGCTCTCCCCGCCATATATACATTCTATGTATATTTTAACGCATTTATATCCTTTACATATACATATCTCAGTTTACTTCTGTCAAATCTGACAGAGGGCGGTTTTCTTCTATTATTATTATTCTTAATAATCAAGGATACAATGGGTGTTTATATAGAAAACTAAAAGAGAAAATTAAGGAAACTAAATCTCCATATTAAATGGAGATACCGAAAATATTATCTCAATACTCCCCCTCAAGTTGGAGCATGGAGGTCTCGAATGCCCAACTTGTCAAGCAGAAAGGTCAGTTGTTTGGCGCCAAGTCCTTTGGTGAGAAGATCAGCAATTTGCATGGTTGAATCAATATGGCATGGAACAATTTCTTTAGATTCTACTCGTTCACGGACGAAGTAGCAGTCCATTTCAACATGCTTAGTTCGTTCGTGAAATACCGGGTTGTTAGCAATATGTCTCGCAGCAGTGTTGTCACAATACAAGGGAGTTGGTTGAGAAGAGGGAATTCCGAGTTCACTTAACAGCCATCTAACCCAAATAACTTCACTGACAGTGGTGGCCATGGATCTGTACTCTGCTTCTGCTGACGAACGAGATACTACAGACTGCTTCTTTGTTTTCCATGAGATAGGAGCTCCACCAAAAAGTAGTAAATATCCAGTGCGCGATCTTCGTGTGTAGGGACACCCAAGCCAATCAGAATCACAATAAGCGGTGAGTGTGAAATCACCTTCTCGAGGGAGCAATATACCTTGACCTGCGGTAGCTTTTAAATAGCGAAGAACCCGTTGAACTGCATCTTGATGTGGCTGTCGTGGATCAGCAACAAACTGACTAAGTACGTTGACAGAATAAGTAACATCTGGTCTGGTAGCTTGAAGATAAAGGAGTCTGCCAACTATGCGACGATATCTCTCTGCATCAACCTTTGGTTCAGATTCAGCTCGATCAAGTTTCAAATTTTGCTCAAAAGGAAAGCTGCTCGGTTTGCATCCTTGTAAACCACAATCTTCCAAGATATCAAGAATGTATTTCCGTTGATTTAACACTAATCCTTCTTTAGTACGAGCAACCTCAATGCCAAGAAAGTACTTGAAATTACCAAGATCTTTGATGCTGAATCTTTTGTGAAGTTCATCTTTCGTTTTCTGCATTTTCATTGTGGTATTACCTACCATCAGAACATCATCAACATAAATTAGGCAAGCAACAAAGTCATTGCCTTTGCTTTGAATGAATAACGAATGATCAGCCTTTGATTGTTTGAAACCAAGATCAAGAAGAGCATTGGTGAATTTGTGATACCAATTGCGCGAAGCTTGTTTCAAACCATAGAGTGACTTCCTCAAACGACAAACTCGAGTTTCTCCCTCTTTAGAAAAACCTTGTGGGATTTTCATGTAGACTTCTTCATCCAGGTCTCCATGTAAAAATGCGTTGTTCACATCAAGTTGATGAATGACCCAATTTTTCTTTACTGCTACCGCCAAGAGAGTTCGAACAGTAACCAATTTGGCTACCGGGGCAAATGTATCATGATAATCAACCCCTTCCATCTGTGTGAATCCTTTAGCAACAAGTCGAGCCTTGTACCTCTCGACTTCCCCATTGGGCTTGTATTTTATCTTGTACACCCATTTGGAATCAACCGCACGCTTTCCTTCGGGAAGAGTTTCAAGTGTCCAAGTACCATTCTGTTCAAGTGCTTGGATTTCAGTTTTCATAGCCTCTTTCCACCTGTCATCCTTCACAGCTTGATGGAAGAATTTTGGCTCATTGTTTACATCAATGGCCGCTAGAAAGGCTTTGTGAGTGGTAGTAAAATTTTTATAAGAAATAAAATTGGACAAGGGGTGTACCGTGGAGGATGCTCGAGTTGGTGGAGCTAGTGTATGGTCGACCGAAGGGGGAAGCTGGACTTGATAATCTGCCAAGTGTCTAGGCTGTGTCTTATGTCTCTTCTCACGCGGCTGATCAATTGATTGCTCAGTAGAAGTGGTAGTTAGTGGATTGAGATAATCGATTTCTGGTACTTCCTGTACATTAATGCTTGCATTTTGGGTTTCACTTTGCGCAACATCTTCACTACTAGTCAAGACTTCTTCCGTTTGTGGTTGAATGGAGTCGTACACGTCAAGGTCATGTTGGGTTTCAAAGGGGTCTTTGTTATCCATTTCAATAAGTTTGTTGTGAAAAGGGAAGTGGGTTTCATGAAATTTCACATCCCGTGAGACCATGATTTTTCTTTTTTCTATATCAAAAATTTTATAACCTTTTACTCCTTGCAAATACCCCAAGAATACACCTGGCCTCCCCCTAACTTCGAACTTATCCCCCTTCGTCTCATGATTTTTGAAGTAAACTAAACATCCAAACACCTTCATGAAGTCATAATCGGGTTTTTGGCCAAAAACCACCTCATATGGGGTTTTATTACCAATAACTTTAGAGGGCAGTCTATTGATAATGTAAGTGGCAGTCAAGATGCATTCACCCCAAAATCTTTTAGGTATGTTGGCCTCAAATCTAAGGGCACGAGCTGTTTCAAGGAGATGCCTATGTTTTCGCTCCACGACCCCATTTTGTTGTGGGGTGTGTGGAGTGGTGGTTTCAAGCAAGATCCCTTCCCTTGCATAAAAACTAAGCATTTCGTGAGACACAAATTCCCCACCATTGTCACTTCTAATTCTTTTAACAGTCTTTCCAAACTGGGTTTTGATCATGTTGTGAAAATTAATGATATATTTGCTAGCTTCATGCTTAAACTTTAGTAAAAACACCCAAACAGCTCGGCTAAAATCATCAACAATGGTCAAAAAATAATTTGCACCCGTAAAGGATGGAACACGATATTTTCCCCAAACATCACAATGCAATAATTCAAAACAATCACGAGTTTTAATATCACTATTTGGAAAGGGAAGCCTAGTGTGTTTTGCTTTGGAACAAGAATCACACAACTTATTGAAAGAGGAATTCCTAAGAAAATAAATGTTAGCAAGTTTTTCACCGGAAGCGTGGCCTAGTCTCTTATGCCAAATGTCAGTGGTTGTCATCAAGGCACTTCTCTTGACTCCAAGCATCCCCATTCGGTAGAGACCATTCTTGTACTCACCCGCACCAATCAAGCTCCTCGTATGGAGTTTCTGCATGACACAAAAATCAGGAAAAAACGTTATAGCCGATTGAAGGTCTCGACACAGGCGACCAACGGATAGGAGGTTACAAGTAAACTCAGGAATATAAAGAACTCCATTGATTTTAGTCCCCCCCGGCAGTGTGCATTCACCCTTCCCTTTAACGGGTATGGAGGCACCGTTGGGAATTTCCACAGGTACCTCGTTACAGGTTTCAACTTTATTTTCAAGAATCTCGTGATCATGAGCAATGTGTTCAGTGGATCCCGAATCCATAATCCAGTAGTTGCTATAATCAGTTTTACCTGCCATGAAAGCCATTGATGTACCTTCCTTTGAGACCTTCCCTGTTTCTGAAAAATGCTTGCAAAAACTCTCATATTGTTCTTTAGTCAAACCTGGAATAGGGCTGGTGTCGGCTTCAATACATGATGCCTTTGGTTTAGTTACTTCACGCTTTGCCTTTCCTGGCCACCAATCAGGATATCCGATTATTTTGAAGCAGCCTTCTCGAAGATGTCCATCTTTTCCACATTCGCTACAATGTGGGGTTTCATCAGTGGTTTTGGTCTCCTTATATTGAGATTGTCACGTCGAATAGGAGTGGAAGTCTTGAAAGCCGCTGAATCAACTGTTGGTTTCTTGTCAGCAGTAATGGCTCGTTGTCTTTCATCTTCAGCAACAAGATGATAGGCGGTTCCTAGATTTGGTGTCGGATTGGTGGCAAGGATTTGGGTTCGAATCACCGAAAATTCATTATCGAGGCCCATAAGAAACTCATAGAGTCTTTCCTTTTCCCTGACTTCAGTCATCTTTTTAGCCATATCACATGTGCAGCCATCACATGTACAACGTGGAATGGAAAGAGCTGATTGCATCTCATCCCAAATACCACGTAGTTTTGTATAGTAAGCTGAAACAGAGGAGCCCGCCTGTTGTGTTGATGAAAGTAATTGCTTCAATTCATATGCTCTTGGGTCACTTGCCTTGCCAAAGCGTTCCTTTAAATCTGCCCAGATTGTCGCTGCTGTGGCGGCGTATTTAACACTGTTTCTGATTTCCTTTTGCATGGCGGTCGTTAGCCACCCCTTGACCATGGCGTCACATCGCATCCATAACATGTAGTCTGTGGCCTTTGGTTCAGGTTTCTTGATGGATCCGTCAATAAATCCAACCTTGTTCTTGGCAAAAAGAAAGTTCATCATCTCTTGAGACCAATCGTTGTAGTTGGTATCAGTTAGGACATCGTTCACTTGCATTTGTTTTGGATAATCAGAAGGGTGAATGTAAAGGGGAGAGTTAATGTCGGGCGAGGCATCCTGTTTGGAGCTGCTGGGATTGCCATCTTCGCCGGCCATGAGAATGGGGGTGTTAGGGTTAATGTTTTAGGGTTTGTGTTCTTGGCTCTGATACCATGTCAAATCTGACAGAGGGCAGTTTTCTTCTATTATTATTCTTAATAATCAAGGATACAATGGGTGTTTATATAGAAAACTAAAAGAGAAAATTAAGGAAACTAAAT
>JAOXNX010000035.1:10871730-10885868 GCA_028566075.1 Solidago caesia
GTCAAATGCCCACCCGATGGAAGATCCAGACCCATAATTCTGTCATGTGGGTTCAGCAATGCAGTATATGCTGCAAAGTTAGCAGGTGAGCCAGAGTATGGCTGAACATTCACACCCCATGAAGATGGGTCTAGTCTGTATGCCTGCAAAGCACGGCTGCGGCACAGGTTTTCGATTTGGTCGATGTATTCGTTGCCACCGTAGTATCGGTTTCCGGGCATACCTTCAGAGTATTTGTTGGTTAATGGGGAACCTAATGCTTCGATGACTGCAAATGATGTGAAGTTTTCTGATGCGATGAGTTCAATCCCACGGCATTGTCTTCTCTTTTCTTTTTCGATCAGGTCGAATATTTCTGGGTCGGTCTGGTCCAAGGGTGTGTTTCCCCACACATTCACAGGGTCCATGGCTCTGGCTGGCTGATTAGAGTGTGGTGGTTGGGGGGAGAAAGAATAGAAGATTGGGTTCGAGGTCATTTGAGATTGGGGGGTTTGCTTTTATAGGCAAATGGAGGAGGTTTTGGATTCGATAGTTTTGGTCCTTGGGGTTTTGAAAGTTTTAGTTTTTGTTTAGCTTTTGATGTTTGGTGAGGTAGTAAAGTGGTGAGTTTTGGGAGCTTTCATTTTTAGTCCTTGGGGTTTTCTTTTTTGGGTTATTTTCTTTCACTCACACAAGCTACGTAAGTAAGTCGTTGGGGAACTCATGGCTTGGGATCGGATCGACGAGGAGAGAAGTCAAGATTTTTTGAAAACTCGAACTCAGATCGGGGAGAAATCGAATTGGGTTTTTTATATATAAAAATTATAATTTATGAAATTATATGTATAAAAATAAATTATAAACATTAACAAAAGAAAACATAACAAATTTATTATATAAAAATAATCAATTTAGTAATTTTATATAATTTTCTAAAAATAGAATATACAAAGTTAAATAAATATAATATAAAATGGAAATGGAAATGGAAATATGACTCATTGGACAAAATAGACAAAATCAAGATTTTGAGGGGCAAAATGAAAATTATGTGTTGGAAGAGTACAAAACAGATGTTAGTTGGCTATTGGCTGTCGCTATTTCCATCAGATCTCTCTCTATACCTATTTTTTTTTCTTATTTTTGAACGTCACTTACCTATATCTGTACATTTATATCTATCTATATCGTCATCTTCTTTCATTAACAATGAAACCACCATGGATCCACCATCATCGCCACCACCATGACCACTTTAGAAAACAGATCGGCCTCTCTCTTTCTCTCCCTCTCCCTCTCCCTCTCTCTATTTTTTCTCTCTTATCTTTTATCTTCTCTGTGCCGATCTACCACCATCGCCACCATCATAGATGACCACCACCTTCGACGACCAGAGTTTTGACCTATGTTGACCGATCCGACCAATTCTTGACCAATCCGACCGATCCTTGACCGATTCGACCGAGTTTGACCATAGTTGACCCGAGTCTAACGTGTTGATCTATTTTTGGGCCGAGTCAGGCTGACTCGAACCCTCAAGTCGCTGATCCCCAATCCGATCCCGATTTCCCGCCCGATCCAGCCGATTTTTACAACCTTGGTCTTGAGTCGTTTGAAGTAGGAATAATGCACAACATGAGTGAAAGTAATGTGTTTGTGATGCGATGAGAAAAATGATGCAACTCTAACATGATGTTTAGATTGTTCGAGATGTTGTCTTGCCAGTAGTGACTTAAGGTTAAACCAACTAAAGCAAGGGCTTTTGACGTCTCATTTTAGAAGGCTCCAAGTTTTATATTTATATAAATGGTATTGTTCAAACGATAATCACAAAAAAACTTGAGAATAATGATAACCATCAAATTATGTATTAACTAATATGAAAACATGTTTAATTACATGTGAGATTATATGAAAAATCATTTGGGGAGAAAACAGAGAATTAAAAATGCATGTAAACAATACATCACTCTCAAATTATTATCATAAAGACGTTGAAAAAATCATATAGAAACATGTTACGAAAATAAGATTTCATGTTCCACATATGATAAATGCATTGTAAGTTGGCAATAAATAAAGTTAGCGAATAGCTTAAAGTTTAAAGAGAGTCAAAATCATTAACGATGCACGATATTACAAGATTTTGATTTGATTTATTTTTTTGTTAGGAATTGTTATTTGGTATGATGTCTAATTTTTGGTTAATTCTAGTATTACAAGTTTATAATCATGCTATTAGTCAAAGCTTATATTAACGATCATATAGAACAATTTGAATATAGTTAAACGAGTTTGTTTCATATTGAGTAATATTAACCATTCTGTATCATTTGTGAATGAATTATGATTCCAAACTGATTATAAAGTTTTAATAAGAATGTTACAATCAACAAAACTAGAAAAATAAACTTGACATATTACCGGTAACTTTACTAATCAACGCCCCATTTTAAGCTTTCGTTTTAGGCCTCCAAATAACTTGAGCCGGCTATGTGTCTTACACACTTGATGCTTCTAGAGAATTACTGTTATATGTTTTATTTCTTTCTTGCAATGACATAAAAGTCATATAATTTTGTAAATTAAGGGTAATTGTCCCAGACAATGATAGTGATAATTAAATGAAATAATTAAGTTTATTTCATCATAAAACAACAAGCAAATTGGTGGAAATATTACATTATATTTTTTTATCAAAACAATGTCGGGGCATTTTGCTCGACAATGACCAGTCAAAATGGCGGTCGTGTGGCCCCCTATTTTGCCCAGCAATCAATTTGGATTTCTTTTCTTGTTATATTAGGTTAACATAAAAAAAATTTAATTTTGTTTCCATCAAATTTATTTTGGTAACACATTGTCTTAGAATGTCCACGTCTATATGACAAAGAGTTGTAGTGGTGGCATAACTAGCAAGTGCAAAAGTTATGACATTTTGTGTGTCTAAATAGGCCGAAATGGCAAGTTTGGTTTACATTCATTTATACTTCTTTTAACCTATTATTTTCTAAAAATTATTTCAAACCAACTATTAATAATTTTAGGGAATAACATCTGTACTGCAACATTACACAAGCTTAGATACTGCGTCTCTCACATACCGGAGATTTAATATGTACATTAATAAACTTCAGGGGGCGAAATGAAAATTTTTTTCCTAACTAATCTGCATTACGGATCATTTCCCCATACTTTTAATAATATAATTATTTCAAACAAGCAGTAATAAGTTTCACCTTATAAATAAAACGATTCCTAAATGAAACAAGTCACGACCACCACCAGTTGTTTCTAACGATAAAGTAATAAATCTCATCAATATTAAGTGGGTACATACGAATTTTTAGTAAATGGAATAGTCGATGGTTATTTTATGGTGTCATTGTTAAAGTTGGTAAAGAATTGCGATTAATTGGATAAACTCAACTTGGGGGATATTTTATAAGGGTTGGTGAGCTGGTTGGTGAAAACGGCACAATGGTCTTTGTAGCAAACTATTATTTATGTTGCTGGTGTTTGGTTCAAGTGGTCAACCAATTGTATATGATGTGTATAAAGTATAAAATCAAAACTAATGCAGTAATTTCTGTCAATTATCCACGGTTAGAGTGATGAGTCATCTAAGTTTTACTCACGAGGTGGAGATTCAATCTTGGCTTGGCCTTTGGGTTTTTTTCTTGATATGGAGCTTCATTGTGGGCTTGAGCTACCCAGTGTTGTCTGCGTTCACGGGTGTATGAGGTCGGCTTTCCCTATTGGGTTACTCTGGGTAACCAGACTTTATTCGACCGTTAAAAAAAAACAATAATTCTCACTTTGACCTTTTATACATATTTCAACTTTAAAAAACTATGTGAAATAAAGTGTTGGATTACATCAATTCCTTGTTAAGATCGCTTATTCTTATCTTTCAACTAATAATTCCCATGTAAATAAAGGATATGTAATAATTTTCTAACAAATAAATCGAAAGAAAATGTAAACATAAAAAAGCCCAAATAATGAAGAAATTAAGGAATACAAGTTAAAATTACATCCAATCACTTCTATGTTTCCCACTCTCCATGATTCGTTAAGTTAGAATCGCTTTTTAATATGGGCATTTTGGCCATTTTCATTTATTTAATTTTATTTCATTGAACAACCAAACATGTTATGGAATGATAATGATCCATTCAATTATCATATCTATTAAATTTCGTTAAATATTTTATTCCGTCATATTCTATTCAGTCCAATCAAACATATGGCCGGGGTGAAATTTGTTATTATATCATTTAAAAATCCATGAGAATTCAAATCCAATCACTTCTATGTTTCCCACTCTCCATGATTCGTTAAGTTAGAATCACTTTTTAATATGGGCATTTTGGTCATTTTCATTTATTTAATTTTATTTCATTGAACAACCAAACATAACAATGGAATGATAATGATCCATTCAATTATCATATCTATTACATTTCGTTAAATATTTTATTTCGTTATATTCTATTCAGTCCAATCAAATATACGGTTGGGGTGAAATTTGTTATTATATCATTTAAAAATCCATGAGATTTCAAATCCAAGTACCCTCTTTATAATTTAGGTGTTGACATTTGCTAACTATTTCGCATAACGTTTAGTCGAGGTGGAGCAAACAACAAAAATATTGGGGAAATATGGAAACAAAAATGGTATATAAAAAAATGGTAAGCACACAAGAAAAAGTAGTAGAAGACAAAAATGAATAGTATCGTATAGGGATGAGCAAAAATCCGAAAATACCGTTTGATTTCGGTACAGTATTCGGTTCCTACTTTTGATGATAACTGGTTCCGGTACCAACCGGTTCGGTACCGGTACGGTACCGGTAACACCGGTCCAAATACCGGTTATCGTATGATAGGAGTTTTTAGGTTCGTGCTTCTATTATTCCCATAACTAAGGTAAACCAAATTATAATTAAATATAAAAAAATCATATTTTATTACTAGCAACAATCAAAACCTAAAACAAATAAACATTCAAAACTCATGAATTTATTATCATCACCAAACATTTAAACAACTCAAGTAATTTTTTTTTCCTACATCTTTGGTAGTATTTGACATTTTGTATATTTACATCAACCAATGATTGATAAAACGTGGTTAACATGTATATTAAATTCGATATGGAATGTATAATAAATTTGTATACACATAACTTGACTGTAAAGGTAAAGGTATAACAAAATATTCATATGTCATAATAAAATTTGAATATACAATAAACGAAAGATTGTTTTAGAAGGTACATTTAGCTAGCCTTTATTTTTGTTTAGATTGAAATATACTTCCATGCGAACCGGTTCTAAGCGGTATTGGTACTGAAAATACCTGTACCGTACCGGTACCGAACCTGTAACTTCGGTACAGTATTCGGTTCCCACTTTTGATGATAACCGGTTCCGGTACCAAGCAGTTCGGTACGGTACTGTACCGAAAACCATCTCTATACACTTGAGTCATTTGGAGCTACGTGTTGCAAAACAGTCCTTAACAATTGCAAAACTGTCCTCATGATGTAGAGGATATGTTTGCATAAGATTCCACAAGTTTCAAACTTAGCACCAATGTTTTAAAAACCGGATTTTTCGTCAAACCGGTCAGACCGGTTGAACCGGCTGGTTCAACCATTTGGTATTAACTTTATTTTTTTATAGAAAAAATGCTATTAAACTTGTTACAATCCATTCAAAAATTATACAAAATAGTTATAATCTAAAAAAAATATATGTTTTAATGTTAACAAACAACTAAAAATAACAATAAAGGATACACATCATCATAAAAATTTTATAAAAAAAAAAACTTAAAAAATTTTTAAAAAAATACAAAAGCGGTTGAACCGGAAAAACCGGCCAAAACTGGCCGATTCGAACCATTGAGCCGGACCGCTAAAAAACCGAGTTTAAAAAACCGGCCTCCTGACCGCGAACCCGTCCGACCGGTCGAACTGGCCGGTCCGATCCGGTTTTTAAAACATTGCTTAGCACATGAACATGTAGCAAAACTTTCACTGTCTGAAGTTGTTTTGTATTCAACACTTTTCCCGTTTTCTTTACTACCCTTCAAATACCCAAAATATCTTACCTGGTTAGAATCTTTGTGTATTGTTTCGGTCAAAACTATTCTTCCATTCTTCCTTGAACATGTCATAGATATTTCTTGTATAACATGCCGCTGCCATTGCTTCTATTGGATGATCACTATGTAACGTGGGTTTTGAATTCAAAGTTCTAAAATCTTCATCTTTTTCTGCACTTCTTCGTGAACTAACAGCTTTGTCGTATTGAACTACAAACTCATTTAGCATGGTTTTCGAGTTCACAAAACCATCAAAAAAAGAATTTATACTTTCACTTCGTTGGCTAGTTGTCATGGCAGCCCAAAATGTATCTTTTAGATAGGCTTTGATCCATTTGTGACGTAACGTAAACATGTTTCCCAACCAACTATCATCATTTATGTTATATTTTTCTTTCAAACTTTCCCATCCAGATTCAAAATCTTCAATACTCTGACTTTTGACCCATTGATTGAATGTAACTTGAAAATCATTATACCGAGATCGTAATGGTTGAAGGTGCTCCAAAATATGCCTTTAAATATGCCAAACACAGTACCGATGTCTTGTGTTTGGAAAAACCCTACAAATAGCTTTACCCATTGCTAGATCTTGGTCTGTTATTATAGAGACGGGTGGACATTCATGCATGCATTTTAAAAACTGCTTAAATAACCATGTGAAGGTTGTCTCTGTCTCATCTTCCAACAGTGCACCTCCAAACAAAATTGACTGTCCATGGTGATTCACCCCAACGAATGGAGCAAATGGCAAGCCAAATCTATTTGTCTTGTAAGTTGAATCAAAAACAACAACATCACCGAATTGGCAATAAGATGATCTTGATGTCCCATCTGCCCAAAACACATTTCTTAGAGTACCATAAGTATTTAATTCTAATGCAAAATAAAAATCTTTTTCCAACTCTGATTTTTCTTGGAAATGTGTGATAACTCCATGGCACTCCTTGCCAATATTACTTTTCCTTTGTTCACTAACAATAGCAGAACATTGAACTCGGGTAAGCCTATCGTCTTTATCACCTCTAAAGGCGTTGACTACTTTAGTAATTTGTGAAGGTGTCAAACCTGCTTTTGACAATAACGTTACAACATCTTTGCATTCATTGGAACGATGAAAGATGCTATGAGACCGTTGTTTGAATACCATCGATGGGGGGTCAAGAGGGTGATTGTGTTCATCAGTGAACTTGTCAACCACCCACCCTCCATGCTTTGATAAAGACACTTGTATCATTGCCTTACAACCGGTCCGCTTAATACTACGACGCTTCACATCATCACGTAACTGTCTCTTATCATTCATGTCTTTAAAACCTTGTTTGTTACATACAAATACCCGTCTATAAATTTCGTTTGTGGCCTTATACCTACTAAGTTGATGCATTCTTATGCCAAAACCTTTGGATAATCCATATTGGTTATAGAAATGAAAAGCTTCATCTGAACTAGTAAAGAATTTCCCGATTATAGGATACCTGTAAGATTCTTCGAAACCATTTATTGGTTCCATTTGTTCTTCATGCACAAGATAACCATTGTTGTCAATATCATCTATTAGTGTAGGTTCTTTCTCATGATCTGTTACATAACAAAAGTACAATAAAAAGTAAGCTAAGTTACATAAAAATGAAGAAAAGTTCAAGAAATAGTCTCGTTAAAACAAAAAGAAAAAAAACCAATATGATACATCCAATATAATGAACCTGGTTGAATATCATCTTCAAGATTTGAATTATTCATTGAAAAACTCATAACTCTTAAATGTGGATTTGTTTATTGTTGATTGATATAGCTTGATAAGGAAAAGATGAATTTTAGTATTGAAAAAATAAAGGAGAGATTTAATTAAAAGAAAATCAAAGCCATTATGCAGATCATCTAAATTTTAGAGACTAATTAATATTTGGCGGGAATATTTGGCGCTTATAATCATGTTTTGTGGACATATGGGTATTTTTGGGAGAGATATGGAAGAGAGACGTGTGAAAAAAAAATTGAATTAAGGAGATCTCATATTTTTGAAGGACCATTTTGACAATATTTAAGCATTAAAAATAGGAAATTGCCTATATAGTTTAGCAGGTAATATATCCTCTTTATATAATTCAATCAAATTTAAATTTTCATTCGCATCAACAATCCAACCCAAACTAATTTTTGATAGCCCACATTAGAGCTGGCAAAATGGGCGGGTTGGATCGGTTTGGGCAGCGGGTCAATATGGGTTCGGGTTAGAATGGGTCCGAGTTAGAACGGGTATTATTAAAAATGGGTCAGTTTGGGCTCGGGTCAAAACGGGTCGACCTTTTATTTTATTTTCCTTAAATTCGTAGATAACTAGTTTTTCATATGTAATTTTAAAATCAAATGTTTATAACAACGTAATACTTGACCAACAACGTAAACAGTTGGAGCAATTTCAAAACAACAATAGTAGAATCATCAATTTTTATTATTATAATATAAATATAAACTGAAAATTTAAAAAGTTGATGAGTATATATAACAATATAAATAAAATAAAATCAATAGATAAAGTAGAAAACTAAACCTATAGATAAAAAGAAAATGATGGAATGATGTGGTCCACAATCCACCGTCTCTCTCTACTCATCTTCTCTGTGTTTTAATTTTTTTTATCAAATTTGACCTGAAAAAATTGATGTGGTGTTCCATGTCCGCCCATTTAGATTCGTTCTGAACTTTTATGCTACCCATTCAAGCCCAGATTTCATGAAAAAAATATCTAGCCCGCATAAAGGTTGTTTTTAGGACTTATGACGTCAAAGTATATTGAACTATAAATGAATACTTATTATATGTAACTTTGTTTTTTTGAATGGTAAAGAGAAAAATATATTAATAACCAAACTAGCAAGATGCTAGATGGTTAAAGGTACAAATAGACAATCTAGAATTACAACAATTAAACACACTCTAAATTTTTCTCATGACCTTAACTGCGAAAACCATAAAAGAGGTAAAAAAAAAAAAACTTGAGCCACATACCATGGGACGTGAGAAAATCCCTTACCCATATGCATCTTTTGGATAATTATATATATAATTAAATTATATTGAATATAATTTAATATTAGTATAGTTAAATTAAAATATATAATTAGATGTAGTAAATTGAAATTATTAATTTTTAAATATGATAATTTAATTATGGATATGTTTCAAGTGTATATAAATAATAATATTATAATTATTAAATACATTACTTTGATAATAGGAATTTTAATTTTAATTAATTTATATATTCATGGATATGGAATAATATAATAATAAGTGTTTAATTATATTAGGTATAAAATAATAGTTTTAATTATATATAATATCTAAAAAATGATAGCCACATAATCCTAGTTGTCAAGTTTTTATGATAGCCACATAATCACTATTTGATAAAGATTTATATAATATATATATATATATATATATATATATATGTATGTATGTATGTATGTATGTATGTATGTATGTATGTATGTATGTATGTACGTACGTATGTATGAAGCCCCTTAAAATGTGAAGTATGTGAAGCACTGATACACAACTTAAATATTACTAACATGCAATGTCAATAGGAAATATACATCTTTAACTATATATTTTTATGTCAACACTGTATGTTAGTGGTAGCTAAGATGCATTTTAGTTATCACTAACATATAGTGTCGATAGGAAAAAACATGTGTGCCTGAAAATCCTTAATAACTAAGATGCATGTTAGTGGTAACTAAGATGAATGTACCGGCATCTTAGTTAGATATAATGTATCCTAGTTACCATTAACATCCAATGTCGATAAGGAAAAAAACATGTGTGGTTTGATCCTTAATAACTAAAATGCATGTTAGTAATAATTAATTTTGATTTTGATTGGGTGTCGATGTGAGGCTTTTAAAGTCATTTGGCTCATTATTTTTGTTTCTTTCTTTTTTCCATTTCGATATTATTGTGATTTGCTAGTTGTAATTTCTCGAGATTAATTACTACAAAGCTGCCTTCAATACTGACATATTTCTTGCATCTTTTGTGTCCTAGAATGTTCCAAAAAATATTAAAGGAGGAGCAAAGAAGTTGGTCACTTCAGTAACAGGTTTGTTCATGATTTGCTTACATTAGTTTTTGGATGAATTTTTGTTATGCCCGTTTTTTGTTTTTTTTTTACTTCATTTGACCATTATAAATAAATATGCATTTAATGAACACGTACCTATCTGACCACATCGTATATTAAATTATTACAAAACGACAAAACGGAAAAATTAGAAATTTCGGCATGATCTAATCGTAAAGCCAACAACCAATGCTCATTATTTGAGCATCAAATACCTGCTAATTTCTAATCAAAACAACCTGCTTATAAACAACCAAACATGCTTGACACGACTCAGTTTAACGACCAGATTGCCAACTTAAAGAAAACGACACATTAAGTTTTCAAGATATGGGCTATTAATGTAACAAGCATAATGTACTCGGCTGTAATTTAAAGATAGCACTTGCATAAACCTTTGGCAAATGCTCATCCACGGTTATGACTTCCCGGGGCTCGTCCTATCCAGTTGCTCATTACTAACACCAAATCCATTTTCACCTACAACATTAATAATTAAAGGAATAAGCACATCGCTTAGAGAATATATAGAAAATAAACACATGAATATTTTGCATCATGTAAACTGTGTGTATCTCATACTGCATGATATAAACTGCAAGTATAATCTGCTAGTTCCTCAGTTATATGGACCAAACTACACGTATATAGTCAACCTCCATATAATCCTCTCTGTCTGCTAGATATAATATGGCCATCATATCAAACTACTGATATATTACAACAGGGTGCATAGATAGCTATATGCATAGAAGGATATATTGCTATCCTTGAATTGATCCATGCCGCAACATCAATCCACATATATTTATATAGTCTGCACATTAAACTTGTGATCCCAAATTTACAGCACATAATTCACATAATGATCACAACACAGACAATTTCATCAAATAAACACTCGTACCATCAGATATACACCTAGCACATTGTTAATCCAAATTTACATCACACAATTCACATAATAATCACAACACAGACAATTACATCAGATAAACACTCGCACCATCAGATATATACCTAGCACATTGTTAGTCTAACAAACATCGTAGCTAACACATTTTCGGCTTGTTTATCCTTCTAGCTAATACATAACTGGTTCAACGCTATAATCACAACTCAATATACAATAATGGCAATTAGAATTATATTATCTGCATAATCATCAACTACAACCAATAATAACTACTAATGACAATAATGCCTGTTTTTCTGCTAAATACCTAATCATCACGTAAAATATATGCTTACTGCCAAAACCTGCTAAATGCTTATACATTATGTAAAACACACTATCACTGCCAAAATCTGATTAACAACATAATCAACATGATAATCAGCGTAATATTAGTAATAATGGCCAATTTCACTGCTACAAATTATTTAGCATCATAACTAACATATAAACCAATCATAACATAATTACACATAACTGCATACTAACAACTGTTATATCACCGCCAACTACACTCATTCAGCTGTTCAACTCGTATAAATACATCACAACATCAAATAACACGTACACATAAGAATTAAAACAATTAAACAAATACGACAATATTCAACCATATAATCATATGAAATCTCTCACTCACATGTAATCCAATTTCATATGATTACCAGCCAGTTGAAGTCCTATATACTTACCTGTGGTCCTGCTACAACATACACTTGTATTCTTCAAAATCCTTAATTACCTATTAACCAAGTTCATATGAACCATCAACATCTAGACATATCATCTTTTCTAACTTTTTCTTACTCAATTATTCCCAGACCAATTATATTCACTTCTTTATCAATATTTCATCATTACCTTTCAAAATCACAGTTATTCTTCACTTTTTTATGTTACATAACATGACACATAAACTGTCTCAGAATCTTATCAAATTTTAATATATGTTTTCTGGCTGAGCCTGGATACTAGGGAATTAATATGGGTCGAAACAGTCACGTTACCCCGACCCAAAATATTTTCATATAATAAATCAAACTGTAAAACTAAAAATAATACCTTAAAAGGTTAATAATCAATGCCTATAATTAACCAATGGGGTGAAACCCCAGTGGTACCGCCCCCTAACAAAGAGTTCTAGGCAGCTAAAAGGCGCAGGTTCGAATCCTTGCTAAAGCAGATTCCCTCCCACCTAGTTCTCTGGGGAGTCACCGGGCTGTAGTCTATGCGGTAGAGACGCAGGGTACCAATACGGCACATGGGACCAGAGGGTTCCCACCCATTTACCCTTTTTTTTTTCCTACTAGTTTGCTATTATTGCTCATTATGATATCATCTGAATATCCTAACTTATTCCTTAAGTTTGTTAGACAAGCAGGCTAGTATACATCCTATAAGCGTAGTTGTCAACTCGTGACTCGTGATACGACTTGTTTTCTTAATTTTGAGTATATCATGATCTAGGGTCAAATAATCAGTCTTGGATTGTTAGCATCGGTAATTTGCAACAGCTTCAACAAAAGTTATTATCAGAAGAAAATACAAAATTACTACTATGCATTACAGCCTTTTTGAACACCAATTTTCCACTTTTTTTTTTTTTTCATACCGAACACCAGCACCCGGTTCTTCGATTAAATATAAAAAGTCATTTGTTATCCTGAGGCATCTATGGATTGATCATATTATCCATGTAACTTAATATATTTTTTTTCTAATTATTACTTGTTGCAGGTCAAGCTCCAAGTGGATCTGACATTATGCCTCCAACAGGTTCTGTCAACATTTTCTAAAACCCTGTTTTACTAATTATATTTTGATTTTCGTGCAATTTCTGAATCTTTAATTACTAGTTCCAGTATTATAGATTCATGACAACGTTAACAAAATTTTTATGTGATAAATGTTAAGGAATAAATATAGGGTTGTTGGATACTAGTTTGCTATTATTTCTCAGTATGATATCATCTGAATATCCTAATTTATTCCTTAAGTTTGTTAGACAAGGAGGCAAGTATACATCCTATAAGCGTAGTTGTCAACTCGTGACTCGTGATTTTCCTAATTTTGAGTATATCATGATCTAGGGTCAAGTAATCTGTCTTGGATGGTTTGCATCGGTAATTTGCGACAGCTTCTACAAAAGTTATTATCAGAAGAAAATACAAAATTACTACTATGCATTACATCCTTTTTTAACCCCAATTTTCCACATCTTTTTTTTTCATACCCAACACCAGCACCCGATTTTTCGATTAAATATAAAAAGCCCATTTGTTATCTTGAGGCATCTATGGATTGATAATATTATCCATGTAACTTAATATATTTTCTTCTAATTATTACTTGTTGCAGGTCAAGTTGCAAGTGGATCTGACATTATGCCTCCAACAGGTTCTGTCAATATTTTCTAAAACTCTGTTTTACTAATTATAATTTGATTTTCGTGTAATTTCTGAATCTTAAATTACTACTTCCAGTAGTATTGTTTATGTCAACGTTAACAAAATTTTTACGTGATAAATGTTAAAGAATTTGTATAGGGTTGTTGGATACTAGTTTGCTATTATTACTCATTATGATATCATCTGAATATCCTAATTTATTCCTTAAGTTTGTTAGCGTGCAGGCAAGTACGCATCCTATAAGCGTACTTGTCAACTCGTGATACGACCCGTTTTCCTAATTTTGAGTATATCATGTTCTAGGGTCAAGTAATCAGTCTTGGATAGTTAGCATCGTTAATTTGCAACAGCTTCAACAAAAGTTATTATCAAAAGAAAATATAAATTTACTACTATGCATTACAGCCTTTTTTAACCCCAATTTTCCACTTCTTTTTTTTTTTTTCCAATACCCAATACCAGCACCCAGTTCTTTGATTAAATATAAAAATTTCATTTTTTATCTTGAGGCATATATGGATTTATCATATTATCCATGTAAATTAATA
>JAOXNX010000035.1:11015469-11036627 GCA_028566075.1 Solidago caesia
ATGAAACATATATATCTTTGTTTTTTGATGAACATATAGCTATCTATCATACATGTGCAAAAACATTTATTTCTTAATGAACATAACTTACGAATCAAACCTACAAACATGGTCAAAACAAATCAAACAAATAAAAAGATACCCTAGAACTTAATTCATTTACTTCTTTTAAAAAAAAAGGAGTACGTGTTTTGAAAAACCTGCGACAATGCACGAAAAACCAATTCTTACTAGACTCATATAAGATATCTAAATCTAAATATTAATTTTGGTATATTTATCGCTTATTAGTTTGTCCACATTAATGAACATGGTTCTGGTTAAAATAAAACAAGTATTAAAGTAAAACAAATAAAATATATAATCATATTCTCTTAACTGAAAATCATTGTACATCATGAAATCTTCGTGCATCATTGTATATATTTGTCCTTTATAAATTTTAGTGCATCAGTTTTTATCATGATCCAATCGTCAAGATCTTATCTCATTTGTTTTACTTTAATTACTTGTTTTACAATAACCAACCCCTAATGAACATTAATAAACACAATTTTTTTTTATGAGATATACATATTGATCGGCTGGTTCCATGTGAAATTAAAGCATTTCACAGCCAAGATGCCTATACTTTGTCATATCCAAAATTTATGTTTTATCATATACGTAACTATATAAATAGATAAGGTTTTTCTTGTGCATGTTACTTGGGGAGTACGATTCTTTTTAGTTCAAATATATGTACGCAATCTAACTGGATATCTCGTGGCCGTTTCTTAGTGAGATTCAAACTTGAGACCTCTTGTAAAAATATAAATTACCTTGGAAGTGGTTTATATGTCACTATATGTAATGCTTTATATAAATAGTCCAACAAATTCATATCTATAATCATCCAAAAATCTTAAGAAAAGATGAATTCTCACACATATTTTGGGTTTTACCCTCTACTTATCTTTCTATTCCTATACAAAGCCACAGGCTACGAACTACTTAATACCACCTTAGGGTTTGCATCACAACCACTGGATCTTTCCAATTTCGATATCCAGAAACCTTATGATGTCCCAGTCAGTGCTCGATACAAATTTTCTAATGGTGTCCACAAGCTTTGGGTGATGAAGACGGACAAACCTCACTCAAGAGCAAGCAAAACCAGGCCTCGTACTGAGATCCGGATTCAAGTAAATATTTAGTCATCCATACATATATATGTTGCCTTCTTTTCTGCATTTTGATACAAATTAAGCTATATATATGTAAAAATGCTAAGATTATCTTCTTCTTCTTCTTTTTCTTTTTTTATATTTATTCGAAGGGTTATGATTATTCTTCGGGTGTCTGGCAATTCGAAGCTCAAGGATACGTGCCTCGTGGGACGAATGGTGTGTGCATAATGCAAATTTTTGGGTCGAAACCACCATTCGCTACAACTACAATGCTTATAGTTTCCAAGAGTAATCTTAACTATTACACGAGTAGCATTATTCTTTCTAATGTATACAACAAGTGGTTTCGCTTGAATGTTATACACGACGTGCAAGGCAACACTGTCAAAGTTTACATAGACGGGGTTCTTAAACACGAAGGCCCCGGACGTGGCGGAACATCTCATTATTTCAAGTGTGGAGTCTACTCAGGAGTGAACGCCTCCGAGTATATGGAATCTCGTTGGAAAGATATCCAGATCTTCAAAAAAAACGATTGAAGTTTGATACAATGAAAATATCAATCGCATATATCTTTATGTCAATTAATGTTTATCCTTTGTTGCTATACTTATGTTACGAGAAAGTATAAGATATCAATTTAAATAAGTGAATAAACAAAAGAAAGTTTGATATCATCCGCAAATATGTCGCCTTTTGATTTCTTGATCAGGTTGAAGACGACCTTATTCCTATGTCTCTAAGTCCGGTCCCTATCCCAATCATTGGGTCGTCGTGCTCCTCGTCGACCTCGTCGGAATAGGCATGGTCCTATCATCTGCTCGTCGTCTATGCATGTCGTGGTTTGTAAATATATTGATGAGGTGGGGTGGGCCCTTAGCATGTGTATGTGTGTCTTATATAGTTTATATATTTTTTTATTTTTGGGTGAAGAGAAAGAGAGAGAGTGTATGTGTGTGAGTTTATAATTTTTTAATTGGGGATGATGTGAAGATGAGGACATGATAGGGGGGTAGTTCTTGAGTGTGTCTTGGAAAGAGAAAATACCTAAACTGAAATTAGATTTAACCAATACTGTTACCAATACCAAAACTAATATTAGATTTTGACCAATACTTTTATAATACATGTCTTTCGTTACTAGGCTACCACTAGAGGAACAAAATGCATGTGATAGAGCATGTTCAGAGATTATTTACTTTACAGAAAATATCATTCCTATAATTTATATAGTCAATCCGTACATCGTACGTGTATTATGACTAGTTTAATAATATATACTTAATAAATTTAAAAAGACACATGTCATTTAAATAACGTGTCACGTGTCGATTAAAGGATGCTACAATCCTGTTTTAGACTTCGTTGCTTCATCTTGCTCTAATCCCTCTTTGTTCTCATCTTCATGTCTTCTTACTTATGTTGGGACCAATCCCATCGTTAAAACAGGAAAAACGAATAACTTCTGGTAGTAACTTCTTGACTTCTTGAACTTGCCAGCATATCCATAATTGGAAACATTAGTCGAAAATTGAGGACATCAGCTATATATGGCTGCAACCCTCTATGACGGACGCCACACAATTAAAATTGTGTAACACCCAAATGCCGAAGTAGCTAGTCCAAGAAATTAGATTCCTTGCAAGTAGCATACATATACTGATATACATACTTGAAAGATAATGGAAATACTCATCTTCAAAACCATGACATTCTATTGCATACACATTATCATTTTCATGTTTTTACAACAACATGAAGGGTACTTATGCGAATCCAATTGTTTTATCCAATAACCAAAGGGCAAGAGACAACTGAATTGCAAAAACTGTGTTGATAGATGTCCTATCTAACATGAACCCGTATACTGTAATCCCAGTTTCATTGTTCTCAAAATATGTCACTGCAATACACCATCAATCATGGTTAATAATCAATTTTGTAATCTTAGTAGAGGTGACAATCTCGACCCACTTTGGCTTGGTTTGAGTGTTAGGTTAATCTCTAATGGGTCAAGTTGCATAAAATTTTGCTAACATGGAAACAGGTCAATTGAGTCAAAGTTCGCTCTAAGTGTATTAAAAGTACATAAAGCCTCTCAATGTATATATAAAAAATAAATTTAACACAGTATTCAGTAAAGTTTATAGCTGCTTGAGAGCTTGAGCTAATGTACACTAAACATTGCCCATTTTGACTTCTAATCAACTTTGAGTTTTGACCCGTTACCCCAACCGACCCACCTACCCAATTTGCCCCCTCTAAATCAAAGGTTCATGATAATTAAATAAAACTCACCTAAAGCGTGTCTTTGCTGGTATGAAATTGTATGCTTATAAACTGGAATGAGCTTTGTATTGTCTAGTTCATCGTCATCACCTGCTATCTCATTTTCTAAACCCATATCAAAAATTGGTGGAATAATATTATGTCTCCGAGTCTCATCAGTGATGCTCATGTCAGAAAAGGACTCCATGGTACAGTGGCGGATCCAGGATTTCAACTCATAGGGGTCCATAAGACTTTGACTTAGTGACTTAGTAAAATGGATAGAACAGATCGGGTCACAAATGTAAACATGATGGATCGAACTACATTGAATGTAGGGAGAGCCCTGACTAAAACAAACGACATTTTACATATTTATGAACATATTTGCATTTCATACTTGAATAAAAAATAAATAGATTACTATAAAAATGTGGCCACACTGAAAAATACTAACAAGATACAAGTAAATAAAGAGGAACAAACAAATACAAAATTCTAGATTGCATAAATGAAACAAGGAAAACCACAACCACAAGTTGTGGTCTTGTGAAGTGTCAGGTCACCTTAATTCAAAGAATCAAAATCAACGCACTATTCCCACTAAAATATCTCTATAAATTATAAAATATGCATAATACACATCACAATGACGGTAAAAAAAGCTCATAAATCATAATATCATTATCAATTATCAAAGAGAATTAAAGAATGAGGGGAGTGAACATCGGCAAAAATAAGTAATACTAATACACCACCATCTGTCTTCATGGGCTTATGACAGAACACACAATAACCACCAGCAAAGCAGTAAGTGATAGTTTTGGTCTTTTTCAATTGGGTTTATTGTGTTTTAAGAGTCCAAGGGGGTTCCTTGTGAATTTCTAAGAGGGTTCATTAGATTTTTGATATGGGCTTTGTAGATGATTGGACTTTAGAAGGGTGGTCCAATGACCCCCCTTACATATATATGGAACCGCCACTGCCATGGTAGCACATATATGCCATTTGGTCACCAAGCTTGTCAATGATTGAGCTTTGTGTGTGATCTTTGCTGCACTTCATTGGCATATATATAAACCAAGCACAAGTGTAATAGAGCATAGCTGCAGCAGTCAAAATTTATCTGAAACAATCAACAAATTGACACTACTATCATTGGGCCAAATCCCACTTGGTCTAAGGCGTTATCTTATTACAGAAAACTCAACAAGTATTTATAGATTGGTGACCCGCTTTGATAAAGTAGAAAAAAATAAAATAAAATGGATAACCGACCCATTATCGGCTCCAACTGAAAGGTCCCACAACCAACATAAGAGTAGGTAAATAGTAGAAAAACAACAGTAAGACAATGTAAGTTGAGATTCTTATGATATTAAGGTTTTTAGGTGTTAACCATAATCCTCAACCTTAAAAGACATAGTCATTAGGTAACATGTCAAAACCGGTCACATAGTAGGTTAACCCGTACTTTAAAAATAATTAGTGTGTCAAATATGTATACAAACTTTATAATTGTTTCAATTAAATTTTAATACTCTAAATAAAATAATTAGAAAGTTCTATACATTGCAAATAGACTTTAGGCTGCATTTCAAACCGTTTGACATGCTTCTCCTTAGCGATAAAAAAAATCACCCTATTGACAAATTCGTAAGTAAATAGGATGAAATTATCATCTCTGGAGATGGTTTTGTGCTACTTGGACGTCGTCTGATGCCGCACATACGCTTTTTTATAAGTTTATTTACTTTGACAAATATGTCTTCTACTCTTTTGACCAAGCAAAACGGGTATAAATATAAAAGAAGAGAAAGAGGGATTTACTGCAAGTTCACCAGAAATAGATATATTGACAATTGAACCCTCCACAGTTGTAACAAGCAAAGATGCAAACTGGCTGGCTGTGACTAGGATCAATGTCAATAGAATGAATACGCGAAACCTATGGCTTATAACACGAAGGTTTCTTTTGATGGTCAGGTGTTGAATCAATATGTGACGCACATCAGATAGTTTGTCGAGCATTTGAGCAAAATCTTCTAGCCGAAGTATTTGTAAAGAGCACGTGAGTTTGAAGAGAACACAAACAAGTAAGAATAATGATGTACGGTATAACCATGAGCTCATGTGGATTATGCATCCCATTGCGTGACTTAAGTAAAGGTTGTAGAGGTATGGTATTCGGGTCCCTCCTGAGGCGAACCACCATATGTTGTAAACACTATCGGCAACAAAACATGGAAGGATGATAGCACATAGGAGTATTGTAGATCTCTGCATTAGGTGACAACCATGTTGTGTATATGTTAGTTAAACACAATTATACAAATTTTGATTTTAAGTATGAGAATGATATATATTGAGTTATAAAATCTCTAAAGCAACACCATATCATATGTACTGATTCTTGTCTTATGAAAATTGCAACCATTGTCTATGCCATTGGAAATGACTATAGAGCAGTGCCACATGGAGGCGAAGGTTGGCTACGGCCCTGCACAATGTCTATAAAAACTCTATATTTATAGTATTATTGTTATGTATTAGTTTATTCTAAAGTTAATTGACCCACCCACAAAACATAAATTCCTGTTCGGCCTCCCTAGACATAAATTCCTGTCTACGACACTGTATGCAGATGAACAAATTATGCTTCTTGGTATCTAGATATGGTCAAATAATTAGTATCATACTAGCTGCATAAAAATATATTGTCTAAGGGTAAAATAAACTTGCCTTATTAACTTCTTTTTCTTCATTTTTTTCCCTTGACAAGAATGTGTTTTTGGCTATTTCATGTATAGATTGATTAACTTACTATTAAGAACATAAAAATGCAGGCAACTTATTACTTTTGTTATCGTATGTACTCAACTTTTAAACTTGCTATGTCACAAATTGAACTTTTAGTTATTGTTATTGTATTAATTTTTCATCATGGCCATCAAAGACACCAACATCGCCCGGACCAGAAGAGAGTAGACGAGCCATTCCTCTAGGGATGCAGCTACCTTGGAGGCAATGTAGGCAGCTGCCCTCACCCCTATTTTGGTATAATGTAATTTTTTCTAATTTTAAGAGTATATTTGGAATTTTGTCCACAAAAAAACAGGAAAAAAAAGTAAATATAGTGAATACATACAAAGTGTAAGACTAACGTTCTAAATTTGCCCCCTCGAGGGTAATTTTCTGGCTCCGTCCCTGCATTCCTCTGTACCACCAAGTCCAAAGAGAACTTTTTTTATAAGGCAGATATATATGTCATCCGATATCTTGCATTTGAGTGATATACACCAAAAGAAAGACGTGTGCTTTGCATCTGATTAGCAACAAACTTTAGGCGGGAAGTTGGTTAATAAAGTGGTTAGTATAACCGAAGTATGCGAGTGAGTTGTTACATTTGTTCTCCTATTTTTAAACCTTGTAACGCTTTAGTTGGGGGTTATGATATGAAATAAAAGATTTTCCTTCTTTCAATTCTATCTCTAAAGTTCATTGTCATATGAACCCTAAATTCCCAAATCGATTGACTTCAAGTCCTAATCAAACCCTAGGATTTATGGCTTGTGATTTCGATTCTTCAATTAAATTGTGAATTCCTAGAATTGGACCTTATCAATTGGTATCAGAGCCAACCTTACATTTCGAGGTTCCAATACTCAGATTGGTGACCTATAAAGTGGTGGCTTGGACCCAAAAAAAGAAGGGTCCCAACCGTGACCAATGAGCTTAGAATGGTGGCCTATGGAGTGGTGGCTTGGACCAAAAAAGGGTGTCAACATAGGCGGATCTAGTGTACTAATAGGTAGGTCCTAGGACCTACCTTAGTTTTCGAAAAAGATTAAGCGCTTATATGATTAGTATTTTTAGGACATATGTTATTTTGTTGTGAGGACCTACCTTATATGTTAAATGAATATGGAGTAAGCTTTATAATGAACAGAGTAGTTTTTAATCTTACCATTGAAGTTCTGGTTAAAAACTTCCTGAAGAAGATGACAGAGGGGAACTACTCTCGAGTCATAACTTTACATTTACTGAACTTTTCTTTAAACCCCTTTAAGTTCCATTAAAACTTCATATTAAGTCCTTGAGTCTTTGACTTTATAATGATTCCATCAAACTCATTTTTAAATGTATATATTTATGATCGATGGAAATAAATAATTTGGACTACAATTAATTTTTACAAGAAAATGTTATACGGCCCACGACTACATTATCTTTTCTTTATTTAAATTTATATAGAAGTTTTGAATAGTCAAATTTTTTTAAAAAAACAAATAAAAAGCATTTTAATTTGAGTAACAAATACACAACTTTGTTATTTATTTTTTATCGGTAAATTTGGGCTCAACGGCATTGTCTCTTTAGAAAAACCCTATCTTTAGTCCTGAGAGCAATTTTGCTGACACACAGGATTTGAACCGAAGACCTCTAAGTTTCAAATCTTTCCAAATATCAATCCATCTATTGCTGTTAGTACAAGTTTGTTATTTATGAGTAAAATATATTCATTCAATAAAATATCAAATTAAAGATAACATCTTTATATATAACTAAACTTTCGTGTTTAATATAATAAATTTTAGTATTCCATGTGGCCTGTAATTAGATTTTTAGCCGTATTACATAAAAAAGAATGCATGTGTCAAAATTTTTTTCTTAATTTAAACACATTCACTTTTTCAATTTAGATATGCCAAAGACCAGGACTTATTTGGTTTGGAATCCTGGATTCGTCACTAATTCGGACCTAATTAGTTTAATTATTACGTTGATAAATTAATTAGATTAATTTATTTTGCTTGTTTATTAAATGGTTAAATTAATGTTTTATATAATTAACCGTTTTAATTATCTACGTCATAAGTTGTCCTTGACTTATGATATTCAAATAATTTCCGATACTTTGCAAACTAGTTATTTTGAGATAAACAAGTGTTTTGGTTAACGAAATCCCAACAATGGTATTATAGCTCTGATAATGCATGGTATAGTAAGCTAGATGTACATGTTTTATTTTTATATGTGATATATGCTCTTATGTGATTAAGTGCGGTTAATTCAACCCATATTGTAATTCGTATTGGGTTGAATTAACCCCATAACTATTATGTTGATAAGTCTCTATGACCATGAACATGCATTCATGGACATAGAATTAGTCATTAGTTTTTAATATTAGATATTAGGTTTTTATGCATGACTTGTTTGATCTCATGAACAATGGTTGTGATTTTGTTTTTGATGTTAGTTGTTTCTCAATTTTTCATTTTATATAATTTAAAATTGAGTATGTACGTTTTAAGAAATAAAGAATAGTTTTTTTTTTTTTTCAAATTAATTTCTTTTTCTTATGAAAGGAATTAAAATGATATTTTTGAAATAAATGTTATTAATACAAAATCATACTCAACTTTTGAAATTTTTGGAAACAAAACAAATTTGAGATCTTCTTAATTGACAATTTAGGTCAAGTTAAGTGGGAGCTCAAGAACAAATCACTAAACTTTAGAAAGTGTTGAATTTATTATGTTTTAATCATTGTTATTGAGATTGGCTTTTAACAATTTATTATGTTTTAATCATGGGATTACTGCCATGCATTTTCTTTTTTACATGTTATTGTATGCGTTTATGTGGTTTGTAGATGCGTATCTTTAAACCCTGGAAAGTTGTTTAAACATACATAGACACGTTAGAGTTTTTTAATTATAAAATATTTAATTAATTAAAAACATGATAAGTTTTGTGAAATGATGTTTTTTGAAAGACTTGATTTTGAATTAAGTTTTTGCAAAATAGAATTTCTTATGAAACTTATACTTAATGGATATTTTGAAAGGACTTAATTTTGAATTAAGTTTTACAAAATATTTAATTAATTAAAAAAAATGATAAGTTTTATGAAGTGATGTTTTGAAAGGACTTAATTTTGAATTAAGTTTTACAAAATAGAGTTTCTTATGTAACTTATAATGAATAGATGTTTTCATAATGTTTTAAGTTAGAACCTGATAAGTTCTAAGAAATGATATTTTAAAAGCCTTAATTTTGAATTAAGTTATTGCATAATAGAATTTCTTATAAAATTTATATTGAGTAGATGTTTTTTTTATTTATAAAATGTAGTTTTTATAAAATTCGTTCCATGTATTTTAGTTTTTATAAAATTTGTCCCATTTATTTTCAGAATTTATAGGAAAAAGTTAAAATGAGATTTTCTTTTGTTGAAAACACCATGTTCTAAGTTTTATGCAAATAAAGCTTACAACAAGGTTTTAAGAAAAGAAAATTAAAAGTGGGTTTAATTTCATGCATTATTTGTTTGTGGTTTTATATGATTTTAACACGTTTAGGTAGTAATGTCATGTCCACAAACAAACTTTTCGTAGAGTTCAAGTAGATAGTGAAATAGGTTAGTTTTGAAATGCATGCAAAACATAGCCTAGTAGTTTAAAACATAGTTTGTCATTTCTACCCCTTAAGTATAAATCCTGCCATCCTATGAGTCAAGCACTTACGAACACATTCCTTGTTGCTGGGATAAGTTGCCCAGCAATAGTGTGGAAAATCGAGGTAGTATTTATGGTTGTCGGGATAAGTCGCCCGATACGGGTGCTACACGCATCCTTATAGGCGGATTTTGATTCATTGATAATAGGAATTAAAGTGTTAACGGTTTGGTAAAATCGGTAGACACAATTGTTATCTTAATAACCAAAACAATTAATTGATTAAGAAAATTGTATCAAATGTTGATGTGTGAGTTTGGTATAATGGAACTGGTTGATTAAAGGATTTGAATAGAGTAACAAACTTGACAGGTACGGGTTTAGTTCTTTGTTTGAGTCTCGGTTATCTTATCAACATAATTGAATCGGGTTTTTAATTAATGTGCAACTAGAACTTGTTGTGGATCAGATTCGAGGTAGATAACCTTTAGATATTATTATTTTACAAATCAAATATTTCTCATAATTTCCACCGACATAGGACAAACATTGCCCTGGTCATACCGGATTCTGCCCATAGATTGTTAATTTCATTTAAAAAAAAAAAAACAAGTGACTCACTATCAATAAACTTTCTCTTTTTTGAATTACATTAAACTCACTAAGATTCCGAATAATCCGTCCCTGTGTTCGATATCGGACTTGCCTTTTAGCTATACTATATACGAACGGGTACACTGCCCGTAAGTGTGTAGTAGTCAATAATAGGGAGTCCTTTATTTTATAAATTTAAGACTCGATTTCACACCTCAACAGCTCAGGAACTGGAGATGTAGAAGGATCAGATTGAACATTATGAGAAGGACTGGAAACAGGTACACCTTCATCTTCAAATAACTGTTGCTCCCCCTCAATGTGAGCACTATCAGCTTGAGTGGGCTCAGATTGAGGTATAGTAAGTTCTTCAAAATCAAACATTTGGTCTTCATGATCTGAACTTGCTATATTAGAAGAAGACTAATCAATTCTTACATGGACAAAGTCATCAATGATCTTGGTTCTTTTATTGTAGACTCTATAAGCTTTCATGGTTTTTGAATAACCAAGAAATATTCCTTCACTTGCTTTTTCATCAAACTTACCAAGGTGATCTTTTTTATTTAGAATAAAACATGGACTGTCAAACATTCTAAGAAACCCAATTTCTGGTTTTCTTCCTTTTAACACTTCATATGTAGTCTTTTGATGCCTTTTCACAATTAGAGATCTGTTTTGGGTGAAGCAAGTTGTGTGAACTGCATCAGCCCAGAACCAAGGATGGACACCAACTTGAGCAATCATGGATCTTGCAGCTTCAATAAGTGTTCTATTTATTCTTACTGCAACACCATTCTATTGAGGAGTTCTTACAGCCGAGTAGTTTTGAGAAATTCCCCTTTCATCACAGAATGAATTCAATGTAACATTCTTGAATTCAATTCCATTATCACTCCTGAGCTGTCTGATAGATAGCTTATATCGAATTTCTACTTTCTTGATAAAATTGATTATCTTCTTTGCAACTTCACTCTTTGCTTTGAGAAAGAAAACCCAAGTGAATCTTAAATACTCATCAACAATCATCAATGTGTACCTCTTCCCAGAGAAGGAAGGAGTACTCACTAGTCTAAACAGATCCATATGCAAAAGATCCAATGGAGATTCAATGGTAGCAAAGTTCTTGGACTTGAATGTTTCCTTGTTCTGCTTTCCTTTCTCACAAGCATGACACAACTTGTCCTTCTCATACTTCATCATTGGCAACCCTGACAGCAACTCCTTTTTGGACAACTTGTTCATATCTTTGAAATTCATATGAGAAAACCTTTTGTGCCACAACCAGTTCAACTCAGCTTGAGTCCTTGATATAAAGCACACTTCGTTTGGCAATGTAGGTACAAACATATCTAAAGTGTACAATGTATCATCTCTTTTGGCAACCAAAATAATGTTTCCTTTTACATCATGCATAGTACCCCTATCAGCTCAAAACCTTACTTTATAGCCAACATCACACATGTGACTTACGCTAATCAGATTGTGCTTCAAGCCATTCACATAAGATACCCTTCGAAATGTAAGAGGACCATTCCTTAGAACACCAAAACCCTTTGTTCCCCTTGAGAAGCATCACTAAAAGAAACATTAGGACCAACACAGTTCCTAATTCACATAGCAGGGACTTACATCCGGTCATATGCTTGGAGCAACCACTATCTAAGTACCAGATATATGCGTTGTGATTGCCCTGCACATTCCAAAAAGAGGTTAGTTCTTTTTGGGAACCCATCCAAGGATGGGTTCACCAGAGTTGGCTTTTTGGTCGCACTCAGCTTGGGAACTAGAACATAAACTCTTAGAGGATTTTGAAACCCATTGCTGTTTGGTCTGACCCTTACCAGACTTAAAATTTTTCTTTGCAACAACTAGAGTTTCAGTTTTAGCCTCACCTTTACCAATTCCATTCTTTTTTAAATTTGACCTCAGCTTACCTTGTTCAACAGACTCAGACAGACTTTTCAAAAAATTGACTTCATTTGAGATATTGCTTAATCGCGACTTAATAAGTTTTGAAATGATTGAATCTGTATCAGGTTTGCTTGGTTTTGAAATTGATTTAGATTTAGCTTTAGAGACAATCTTTTTGACAACTTTGTCTTTCTTTGACACTTTTGTCCCTTGTCTTGGAGAAAACTGCTCATTCTCTTTTCTTTTCTTCTTTGAAGACTTGACATTAACAATAGAGAGAGAGCTTGACTCAGTTTGAGAAATAGTCAGCTTGGACAAGTCTAGATTTTCTTCAGGTTTCAAAACATTTGACCTTTTAGACTCTTTGACAGACTCAGCAATGGTTTGACTTGGTTCCAAAGGAACATCATACCCAACCCCAAATGTATGAACAACTTTAATAGGTTTGGTTGTCTTTCCCTTGGTCTCAATAACACGAGGAGGAGGAGGCTGATAGCAAGGTTCCATTGCACATAACTTACTTATAGCAATTGCCCTATCATAATTTCCATCAAACACAACTTGGACTTGATGAGGTACTTGAACATTCACACACTTATTGGTTCTTTTGGTACTAGTACACCATGATTCAGTTATGTGCTTTATTTTTAAATACTTTTCTTCTAATACTCTGGCCTCTTGCAAAAGTGTTGCATTTAAATGTTTCAATGCCTTAATATCATATTGAAGTTTTTCAATTGTGTTATCCTTAGTACTCAGTTCAAGTTTTAAAGTAGAAATTTGATTTTTAAACTCTTTGTTATAGTGCTTCTGCAAAAGGATCTCATCACCAAACCGGTTTAATTTGGCAATCTTTTCACTATCAGATAAAGAAGAAAAAGATTGTACCTCTTGTGAAACTGAAGATTGGCTTGAGGATGCTTTTTGAGCTGATTGATTTTCTTCTTGAATCTTGGTCACATCTGTAATGAACTTCTATGTTGCTTCTTTTGCCATAAAACATTTGGCATCTTTAAACACCTCATAATTAGAAGATGTGTCATTCTCTGCCCAATCCTTTACCACTAGACTTTTCTCACTCAGCTTAGCCACATGTGCCTTCAAGGTCTTATAATTGGCTTTTAGCTTTGAGTACTTGTCATTCTTCTTGTTCATTAAGGGCTCAACTTGAGTAGACATCTTGGATCTGCAATCACCTACTATGTGACCAGTCTTTCCATACTTATAACATGTGACTTTGGTCATGTCAAATGGCTTCTTTGTCTTATCAACTTGAGCACTCTTGCCCTTTCCTTTGAACTTTCCAAAGGATCTTCTTCTTATCCTCTCTACCAACATAGCAACTTCAATGTCCAAACCATCACTACTATCATCACTTTTCCTATTAGACTCAACAAAAACAGACTTTTCTTTTTCAATAGGACTTACTACAACATTGGTAAAAGGAATGATCTTTTTGGTCTTAGAAATAGGATGCTCAGACAATGATGCAACAAGTGCAGAACTAGCATGTCCATAGGAATCACCCATAGCAATTAACTTCTTAGCTTCAGAACATTCTTGGTTATAGAGTAAACCAAAAAGTCCTGCAAGATCCAATTTATAAATTGAACTTAATTTAATTGTGGAAATGTAATTGTTCCATTTAGGTGGAAGAGAGTCAAGAAACTTGCTCTTTAGTACTTCAGATTCTTTAACAATTCCAACAGTAATTAAGTCAATTAAGTCATTAACCAATGCATTAAATCGGGTATGCGTGTTAATTAATGATTCCTGGTCAATGTACTAATTGTTGACTCCATGGAAGTCGTGGAACCCTCAAACATAACTATCAAAGTTTCCCACATCTTCTTTGCAGTAGGACACATTTTAATGGAATGATAGATATCCTTGGGCACAACTTGGACAATGAAAGTTCTAGCTTTCACATCTAGGTTAGCCAATTTTCCATCCTCATCCACCCAATCTGCCTTATCTTTGACAATTGTTCTTACCTCAGCTGGAATGGTCGGTTGCCCCTCTCTCACAATAGCATCAACTACTTAGGTGGGGGTGGGAATATAAAGGCCATCAGCAAGAATGTCAGGCATATTATGGTCAATGGATTCAAGGAACAAGGACATCCTACCTTTCTACCCACTAGAATTATCTTTATCAAATAGGGGTGTTCTAGTAAATGAACCATTATCAAGGTTAGACAAAGACATATTGTTTATTAAAAGAAATAACACTAGGATCAAATCAAGTTAATTCTTAACCTCCGCTCTGATACCACTTATTAGGTCCAAAGGTTCAATATACCAAAGTATATTGAACACCCAAATATGTTGTTAGGGGGGGGGGGGGGGGTGAATACAACTTATCATAAATCTTAGTTTCTTATTGAAAATTGTTTATTATATTCTTGAACAATATAAACTACTTATCCAACAGAATTAATAAAATAGTAAAATAAAAAACACTTCAACACATATATGTAATTTTTCAAGTAATTCTTTATTGAGAATAAATCTTTACAATGAATTACATGGTTGTTGCAGAAACAAGATAAACCTACAAATATCTAAAAAAATTCAGTAGAATAACAAATTACAGTCAGTTTCTATTCTATTAAGAACAGTCCAAGTTGAGTTGTTAAACACAGATCAAGTCTATAATAGAGAATAGAATTTGAAGAATGTTATCTCAGATTGTCTCGTATTTTGCATTCCACGAGGTTGAGGTATTTATTGGCGAATGCCTCAACGCTCATGGTGTCCATTTCTTCCACGTGTCCATCTTCTGTTGGCTCTGTGCAAAGGGAATATTTGATAGTAATGTTCTGGTATAGTGGTCCCCTTTGCACCTTTCACGAATTGAACATCTTCTAGCCAATAAGAGTATGGACAGCACACGGAAAGTGATAACCACCAACCTAGGATACCTTGAATCGTGTGCATTGTACACCTGGCATCTTTATCTTTGATCCTAAGTTGGTTCTTCACATATTGCAAAGACACAGCTTGAGGCATTTGTCAAACCTAAAACTGTCAAGTGTTCTTCAAGATGTATGAGTAAGCTTAAGCTTACTTCCACTCCCATCTTGAACTTCTATCTTCAATCTTAATCTTCTAGAATGAATGCTATAAACTATGTTGATGCAGCTTGAAAAGCACAGCTTACAAGTACATGAAGCTTGGTCTGAGTCAGATCATAAATGTTTAAGCTGACTCAGCTCAGTCTGACCCTGATCAGATTACAAGAACACAAAAGATTACTAAGTGTTTACTATCAGATTGTTATCACAAAATCTATACATTACATTAACGGTTAGTATGTGTTCGAGTATAATTACCAGGTGGAGAACCTTTACTGAAATGATGTGCTGGTATGGCCAATGTTGAAGAAGACCGATTCCCTTATAGCAAGGAATTCATTTTCATCCATCTTCATTTCTTCAATTGCACATCCCCCTATTTCCACTACTGGCCTGGTATTGATTGTTGTAATGCTTTTGTAGAAGGTAACAGTATTCCCTTCTAATCGTACACCACCTTGTGAGCTTTTGAAAAAGTTACAACCAACCAGCATTTCAATACCATCTCGTTCTCTCATTCCCATGGGAAAATAGTAAGAAAATGGGATCTTAAACCTGTAATCCCCAATCTCCATTTGACCACTTTTAAGTTTCTCATCAACTTCATTAACGGAGTTGATTCCAGAAAACTTAATAGTGTAGAGGCACTTTTCTATTGCTTCATTAGGAACGGCACCTTTGTCTACACAGCAAGTTGTACACCCCGTATCCAATATGGCTTGAACAGTAAACCTTTTGATACCAGGTATGATGAAGGTTACAGGTACGATGTACAACCTGTTAATAACCTTTCTTTTCTTGAGACCCATTTTGATTGTCTCCACTTCTTGCAGTATATTTGCTTGTTCAACATAAACCAGAGCATGTTCCATTTCAATATGCTCATCAACCTCAGGATCACTATCACTGAATTTCCTTAATTCACCAGGTTTTAGGCCTCTTCTTTCTAATACCTTCTTATCCCTTTCATCATTTGGGTTAAGGAGTTCCAGTCTTTCTTTGAGTGGTACTGTATTACTCGTACCTGCACCTTCATTGATCTTGAGTGGTTTCTTTTGTCTTTCTAGTAATTCTTCCCACTCCTTTTCTAAACCCTTCTTTTCTTCTTCTTTAAAGACGCCTTTCCCCTTTAAATCTTCAGTTTCTTGTGCTAAGAATCCTTCCAACTGCATAGTGAGTCGTTCATTTTCATTTGCCAAATGAACACAGTACTTCATCATTTCATTTAGCAGCTCATCCTTACTCCTATAAACCTTTTCTTCTGGGGGTTCTGGTACAATATTCAGCTGCAAGTAATGCATAGCACATAACTTACAGGCTGTTACCAAGCAATTCCCACAATGCGCACGTACTCTTTTGATTGTCTTCATCCCGCAATACGAACAACATTCATTCTTCAAGGGCACTTCACCATTTGTTATTAGACTATGAGTACAAGTCTTTTGTTCTTCTTTTAGGGGTAACGCCATTCTCCAATTTGCACCGGGTATTATTGTAGAAATAATTTCTCCTTCAACGAGTGAAAAACCCCATTCTTCTGGTAAGCCCGTCGTAAGAGTATTAGCAAGATACCCTTTTGTTTTATCCCCGGTTTCTCCTTCCGATAAGCTACAGATTCCGTCTGATTCTGAATCTCTGACATCAACAGATACTACATCGTAGTCAACTGGGAGATTGGTTTCATTAATCATAGCAGCTCTTCTCATATCACCTTTTGAATTCTTGCATTCTCGTGCAAAGTGCCCTTCCTCTCCACAGATAAAGCACTTGCATTTTCTTGTCCTCATTTGATCAGCATTCTTTTTCTTAAATACCCTTAGGTGAGTATCATGAGGCTTTCCCTTATACTTGGTTGCCTTTCTTAGGCCATACCTTTTCCCAGTTGGGTATTGGCCTGGGATCTTGATTTGCCCACAAAAAGAGAGATCCTTCAAACTTTTCTGTAATGCAGCCTGGCTACACATTTCCCTTAAATAACCATGAGTAAACCAAATCACCGGGATTACTGCTGCATTTGTTGCCGGATATTTCTCATGTAGTGCAGTTTTTCAGATTCAGTAAACACAGTGGCAAACTCTTCTTCATCCATGTCTCCGTTGTTATACACTGGTTCTTCACTAGTTGGTGCTGTTTTATAGCTCATGAACCGCATTGACATAGAGCCATCAAGCCTTGTTCCTGTACTGAACCTTTGGGGCACTTTAACTTCCATAGGCTTCTCATTCTTCTTGAGTATCCACCTTTGCCCTTCAAGTTGCTTTGTTGACCATTTTTCTCCTGCTATTGCACATATTCCATTTGACACCAAGTACTCAGATACATTTTGAATGTTGTATCTGAAACCAGTTATACTTGTGTTTGTTATTCTTCCGATTATCGCCTTAGTAACCAACAGGTTAGATTCTCCTCCAATCCAGCCTCCTTCATAGCCTTTTGTTTGGATGGCTATTTGGAAGTAATTATGGAAATCTTAGATTCCAGTCATGATATTAGGAAAAATATACACAAGCTGGGAACCTTTGCTCATGTCTACTTCCATAGTACCAATTATGGAACGGTCATCATTCCACCTAGTATCCCTTAGAACAATTAGGGCATTATTTCTGGCTTCACGCCTGTGTAGAGTTTGAACTCTAATCATCACAAGCCCTAGGTGTATGTGTTGGAACCCAGACCTTCGTAAGGCCTTATAGGACTCATCATTGATTAGCTGCATGTCCTTTTGATCTCCATTTCCTATTACGAGTACTCTTTCTTCACTATAGTGCTGGTACACTTTATGCTTCGATTCTGACCAATTTCTAGACTCGTATAAGACTTCAGCAGGTACAGTGCTTACTTTTCTTCGGTTTGATAGTTCTAATTCTTGCTCAGGATCTAGTTGGCTTTCCAGGGTTCTATTATAACCCTTAGGTTTCCAAACTTTGGGAATCTTTTGTTGTAGTTGGTGATTTAAGCGGCTTATTTGCTTATAATCACGGATCTGGTCTTGCTGATTTGAGACTTGCCTGCTACTGCTGCCTTCATTCTTGACAGCAAGTGATCTTGATCTGTTCATTAGAGAGATTTGCTAGCCTTCTCCTTTTCCTTCTTGAGTTGAACGTATGGATCACTGAAAACGTAGAATAGATCAGGCTTCTTTTGAACTAGTGGTTTTCCAAACTCTGGCCTCCAATTTTCTAGTTGTTTGATTACATCTTTTAAGGCTTTACTGCCTTCTTATTGCCATGTTGTACCCCAAGCCTTTTGGTTGCTTGTACAAACTGTTGTATTGAAGGGTACTCCATGATTGGTTCTTCCATTCCATCATAGCCAACTTGAGTTCCTTCTGGTTCATTCTCCGAACTCGATCCTTTGCAAAACATGCTATGTTGCCCATTCCTTCCTGAACAATTATCACATCTCCTTTTTCGATGCTTCTTTTTCTTATAATAAGAACGCCTTTTAACTTTGGTTACCAAATCCTTTTCCGCATCAAAACAGGGGGTACCAGAGGTTTTATTCTCCATGTACCTTTCTTCATAATCTCCTTTCTAGATTTGTGGAATAGAGCAGTTACCAGTGTGGTAAGTGCTCAGGAGTTCTCGATCATCTTCCTTCCAGTAGGAATCATCAGAATTAGGACTATTTTCTGGTTCATCATTGTCTTGAGAATAACCGGCTAAATAGTCCTCATCACAGGATTCTGTTCCTTTTGCTTGTATTAAGCCTTGATTTTGGTAAATTTTAACAGAATCTCTTGTGATTGGTACACCGAATTCATGTAATTCTTCTATCGCCGCCATTCGCTGCTGAGCTTCTTCCATAGAACGCACAGGTTGAAGTGGTTCTTTTATCTTTGGAAGAACTTAATGGGGAATATTTTGAAAGTTTTGGAAGTTGTTGTTCTCCCCACCACATTCCGCATTGAGATATTGGTGCATAGCCAATATATCATCTTCCCAGTCAATAAATTCTGAGGTTTTGCCAATATCTTTTGCATGAGCTCTACCAGCAAATTCTTCTTCACTTTGGGTGTTGCTTGAGTCCATGTAGCTTGCCATTTTTCTTCCGTCATCACCCATGTTACTCCAGTCTTCCAGGTCAAAGTAACCCATACAAATTATTTTAGTTTCACCATCTTCAGCATCACCTTCTCCTCAGTTGTCAGGTACAATATCTTCTATTGATGTTTCTGAACTTGTAGGTGGGGAATAATTGACTTTATAGTCAAATTTTCCAGATGGTTCACCAAGCGTATCCCAACCTTTTCCTTCATATTGTTGGCACGTTTCTCCTTTTCTTGTTGCTTACGCCGTTGCCTTTGTTTTTCTTTATATAGGGTTGTATTTAACAAAACCCAAAAGGTTAGCATTTTGTATATTTCATTTACGTATTAATTAAAGTTACGTTAATTAATTTTAACGAGATTTTTAACGATTTAACTATACGTTTCGTTTCACCACTTTTGATGAAATGATATTCAACAACTCTTTTTGACCATTTGCTACCTCAACTTCTAAAGATGTTTTCAATTTGCTAAGCGGGGTCACAAGCGTTGATGAAGACTTTTTTGTGTATAAAAAATCATTAAAAATGTTTTTACCATTACAAACAAAAGCTTTTTGTAGATGGGTTGACATTTTTAAGCTATTCAAAAATGACTTATTTTATAAAATATTTATTTTAATTTCATCTAAATTTATTTTCTATCTTTTTTTTTCATTTTATTAAATGTCAAAAATAAAACCAACCCCACACAAAATCTCCTATATAAGTACACTTCTAGATTTCATGATGTTTACACTTATACTGCCACAAGAAAATAAAACCAACACCACACACAATATGAAGAACATGAGTTTGCTTGCTCTCTTCATTGTTTTAGGAGTTTGTGTTATCATCATCATAATTTTGAAAAGGAATGAGTCTGTCACGTCTCCACCTTTGTCACCTTCGTCTCCTTCGCCTCCACCTTCGTCTCATTCGCCTCCACCTTCGTTTCCTTCACCTTCGTCTCCTTCATTTCCACCTTCGTCCCCACCTTTTTTCTGTTCATTGGGTAACCAGTGTACCGCAGAAGGTGTTTTGGAACTTAAATGATTTGGGTTATGACGTAGAAAGGGGCTATTTTGATACCAAAAAAAAACAGACTCTTTCAGACCTTTTACGGTACGAGAGAGGAGGAGGTCGTTGATGAGGAGGGTGGTGATGGTGGTTGTAACACCCCGCTAAAGCGGAAACACGGGATGCACAGCAAACATAGTACATAGCATATGATATATAGATCACAACACAAAACAACATTTTACATTACAAGACAAGAGTACAGGGATTTACCCTTAACAGTTTACAAAACGATATTTCGAAATGAAACATAACCAAAATTGATCAATATTACATCATGATCTACATATCACATACTAACTAAACTGAACGCCAGTAAAACGACCAATGGCTTCAGCAACCAAAAGCTATCAGAAAACAATCCTTGACTTGAAACGAAACCGAACTCGAAGACAAGGATCTACCCAACATACTAATTACCTGGACCTGAAAAGCATGAGAGTTCAAAAGGGTCAACTACAAAAGTAGTTGGTGAGATTCACAATAAATCATTCATAATAATTAAATCAGTATTATAAATTATCTCAATTTATAATAAAATAATCAACCAAACCATATTGCTTTGTA
>JAOXNX010000035.1:11143257-11158108 GCA_028566075.1 Solidago caesia
AATCACACCCCAAGTAGTTATAACAACAGCATCAAGTACTTCTAATAAGATTCCAAGCCTTCTACCAGCACACCGCAATATACACAAGCGTCGTATTCTACGACACCCTTCCATTAGAGGTTGTCCATTAGATAAGGAACATAAAACATTCTACATCTATCTGTTAATTAAAGCCTAATAACCAAGAGGTTGGGGATTGTCAAGAGGTTGGGGATTATCAAAGATTGTCTATGTCATTGTCCTTATGTAAATTCTTTTAAGAAAAACCAACCTATATAGTCATAGCCATTTGATCTAAAAGATATCCAGTTTTACAAATATATCAAAAGGTTTCTTAGACATTTACAGTGAACCCATATTATTACATATTACAAACCTCATACATAGCGTCCATCAATATGTTCTCCAGTAAGTCCCTCACGCCAGTGTTCTTAATTATTGTGTCATTTGAACTTTTTGTAAAAAAAATTTGACCCACAAGTTATGAGTGTTTGACATGAGCACACTACAACATGTTCTAATTAGAAACACACATTCTATGTTTAAAACAGTAAACTGAGAAATCATAGATGCTTATCCATTGAACAACACTAACCTTGGAAGTAAAGGTCCCTTGACGCCAGTGTAGAAGCCCGACTACCATCTGCCCTGTTTGATTGCAATCATCATCAATGGCCTACATATTTGTCAAGATTTCAGAATAGATAAACAAAGATGCAAACACAGTTGCTACAAAAGTACAACTAAGGATGTTACTGAAGAAATAAACAAAACTATCAACTGATTCCCTTTGTAAAGGTGCATATAACAAAAACAGCTAGATTGTTGATATACACTAATCCTACTCAAACAACGACTCTATATGATCATTAGTACTTTTAAGTAGATAACATAAGTTAACTATGCGCAAAGGCAGGGGTACCTAGAATAGGCAGCAACACTCACAAACATCCAAGAATGGCTTGGTCAAGATATCTCCATGATCAGACTTCATGTGGACATAAAAATCAACAATTAATATAGCATAGAATTAAATCCATTATGATAATTAAAAACCCCAAAAACTGAACAACGATTACAAAAAGGAAACAAAGAAAATATATATATATATATATATATATATAAAAATTAAAGCCCTAAACAAATATACAAAAAATTTGAAAGGGAAAAGCCGAATACCGCAAAACATTCAAACAAAAGTGGCGATCTGATGATGATGATGATGATGATGATGATGATGAACGATGAACGATCTAATGATGATGATGATGAACGATCTGATGTTAAGTGATAGCATGACGATGAATCATGATTTTTCTATGATTTATAATATAGTATATAAATCATTTTTCTGTGATGGTATTATAAATTTTGAAATTGGATGATGAAAGAGGTTAGATCTGTTACAGAGAGATAAAGAGAGATGTATAGTGTGTCGGAGAAGCTTTGAGGTGTATAAGTGTGTGAAAGTGTGAAAATTAAGACCGTGTGTAAGATTGTTGTGCATGACAAGGTTGTACATCATGCTAGTTTAGGTTGTACGCGTCTTAACTTTACACATACTACCCAAAATGCCCTTCATAAATGCTTATATAAATAGTATAGATATGGTAAGAATGGAATCTACAAATTAAAAACTAATAATATAAACATGTATAGTAATATTATTATTTGTTATAGTTATAATGTAACTACACATTAGGAATTTTAATATTGTAAACTAATGAGAAAACGTGTCACTTAAAGGAAGCGTCATATGTAGTTTAAACAAAGTTTCAATCCTGGTTTAGTTGTATTGATTGATAGATTACAAATGAATACTTCAGATTACAAAGCTAAGTTTTAATTATTTAATTGCTAAATCAATACAAATTAAAAACAGATAAATCTGAAGTGGTTTAATTATTTAACTATTACAAAGATAAGTTCTTGGGAATACACACGTACACTGCCACCTCTACCGGATACAGTTGATGGCTTACTCAACCAACACAACTCGAACGACACGAGCCCTTCGGAGTTCAAACATTACAAGTTCTTGAGAATACACACATACACTGCCACCTCTATCGGATACAGTTGATGGCTTACTCAACCAACACAGCTATTTCACTCACTTATAAAGTCTTTGCAGTTTGCACATTACAACTTATTTCATTTATCAAACACAATTGTTTCCTTTTATTTGCTTTAATAGAAAACTGCACCGAAATTTTTTTTTGGCATTCTTTTCATACGTAAAAAGAAAAATATTAGGATGTACCAAGAAACAAAATTCGAGAAAGCAAATAATAAAAATTTAAATAGGGGTAAACAAAGTAGCCAATCCTTGATCGACAACAATCTGGAGCTTATCATATAGCATCAAGGACTTTAAGTGGCACTTATACGTTCCATTGCCTCTTGCCAAGACTTCTCCATCTGAATCTATAATTCCTTCCTTTGTTGAGTCACCTGTCCTCGAGCCAGGCTCCAAGATGACCGCCTGCACCTGTTTATAAAATTTCCAAGACAAAAGTCATGATCATCCAATAACAGAGAAGTTTAACATGACTCTCTAGTAATTCTCATGGGTCATTTTGGGTTGTGTTTATCTCTAATTGATCAAATGGGTTAAGCTAACAGATATAACCAATAAAGAAACGGGCCAAATGGACTGAAACACATGAAACATCCTTACCTAAAAATAGGTGGACAAATTGTAGGTTGTGTGACTTGTGAGGTGGTGACCCATCAACCAAGAGGTTGTGGAGGTCCATGTTTGAAGCTGATAATTAAACTAATAATCTATTCCTAACTTTAATGTTGGAGCTCCATGATCGAAGCCTCGCACAAAGTTACTTCCGGTTTACAAAAGACATGGTCTCAAGACAGGCCACCAGGATTAACCCGAGGAGAAATGGGGAAACTTGACCCAAAAATGAACCATTTTTAACTGGAAGTTCCATAATCAGTAATAGACAAGTCTTACACCAAGTTTTCCGGCAATTCGATGGGTCACCAAACATGAACCCCAACATAAAACCTAAGAGATTAAAACATCAAAGGGTCTTGGGTCATGCGGTATGTGAGGTGACACATCAACCAGGAGCTTGTGAGGTTCTAGTCTTATGGAGGTCAATTAAAAATATGTTTGAAAAAACATCGTCTTTCTAAAACATAAAATTAAAAACAAGTGAGTTTATTCCGACCCAATTCGACCCATGCCAAATTATTACCCATTTGACTTATTAGGGTGAGGGGTGTGCGCGGTATGATTTGCCGGTACCGGCATGCGGCATTGCCACACCCTCTCAATCGTCAAGAATCGGCATCGGCATGCGGCAAGCGAAACCAGCACAGTGGTGCCGATTGAAATAGATGTTGGTGTGTATGGGTTTGCATGCTTGACCTCTCTCATCTCTCATCACTCTCTCACCGTTCTCATCTCTCTTTCTCTTCCTATTGTATATGCCGATGTCGACCACCCCTTTCAATTTGGTATGGGTTTGGCATGGATTGGTAAGGTCACATGGCAAGCAATAATTGGGTGTGGCCATGCCAATTTTTGGTAAATCGTTATGGACACCCTTCACCTACCCAACTCATCCGGCTCACAAAATTTTTTGTTGTGTTGAAAAAATGATTAATAAAGTTTCCACTTTCGGTATAAAAACATAAATTCAACCCATTCCTATTTCTGAGTTGTTTGAGTAGATAAATGTAATAAGTCCTTTTCTTTCTTTTTTTCCTTTTTTGTTTGTTGACAAATCGTCTTTTTCCAGTATGAACTATTTGCATTTTTAGTACCACTATCAGTTGCATTGATATTGGTTTAAAAATTCCTTAAGTTTCTCATTGTCGGAGGGTATTTTACATAACTTTTTTGAAGCCAACTGTTTTCATTTAACCATATAGATGATCAAGCATTGCATTTACTTTAGAAGTAGCCAATTAGTGGCACCAAACTAGAAACACATAAAACTCTACAAAATCTCTATTTATACTTTAACTTAAAATAGACTTTTATTGAATCTATAAAATGCAAGCCAGACCAAACCTAGCCAAGGTTAAGGAACTCGTGACTCGGGATCGGCTCAGCGGGGGGGGGGGGAGTCAGGAGTTTTTGCAAACTCGGACTTGACTAAGGGGGTACCTGAATTAGTTTTTTTATATATAAAACTAATAATTTTTGAAAACAAGAAGTTGGAAGACCATTTCTACACTAATTCCAAAAAGATAAAGAGAGGAACTAGTTGTGTGCAAAAGAAAAAAGAGGGTGCTGAATGGAATATGCTCCTCTATATAAGAGGAGCACTTTAGCAGCTAAGGGTTTCACCTTCATCTGGCCGTCATATACATATTGGATATCTATATCTATATTCATAGCTATATTCATCTTTTATAATTTACAATAATTACATATTGTATGTATATCTATATCAAGAAATTCTATTAAATATATCTCATTACTTTTCTCTATTTCTCTAATTCTAATACTGTGAAGTCCATCGACCACCACCACCGGAGACTACTATTGCCGGCAACCACCACCATCGGCGACCGAGTCACCCGAGTTTTGACCAAGTCACCCGAGCCTTGACCGAGTCAGTTGAGTCTTGACCAAGTTTGACCTATTTTGACCGGACTCTGAGCTGTTGACTGAGTCGACTAGACCCATTTACCCACCGATCCCCGAGTCGACTCCGGGTACCCGACAGACTCAGCTAAGTTTTACAACCTTGAACCTAGCTAGCCGTGCGAATTAAAACCAATTAGCCAGCCTGCCCACCCCACCCATTTTGCCACATCTTGCAAAGAAGCATAGTCCTAGCATTCTCTAGAAGTGGGATATTATTAATACATGTCATCAATATATGAAGTGAAAAGTTACTAAAATGCACTCACCTTAAGATACAAGACATGTGGGGATCTTACGTAATGGCCATTACTCATTTCTGACATCAAGGATATTAAGGCTAACTTTGGGCAGTCCCGCATAAGAATCAAGTCTAGATAACCATCATCAAACTACAAGCCAAACAATTAAAGAATAACAATCATAGTAATAAAAGTATAAAAAAGAAAAATAAATTCACATGAAGATATTTAAATAGACAAATGACAGGTACAAAATATCTTTTACATAATATAACACCAAGCACCAGAGCCCTACAAAGTATAAGCTTTCATCTTCATATTCATACCTAGATAAAAATGTCTTTAAAGATAAACAACATAATACAAATTATCACAGCAACTGTCGAGATTGTTAAATAAAAATTATTGCTTAGGAAGAAAAAAAATAGAGAAATGTCAACTAAGTATAACAATAGACTCCACAGGTTTCCCGTTGTCAAATAACTGAATGCATATACTAACAATGTTGGTCATTTCAACGTTGAAAAGGTGTATGCCATCTACAGCATAAAAAAACCTTTCACTTTTCAAGTTAGAATAGTGAGCATAACACACCAAGAATATATGGACATTTATTTGTGCTCTTTTTGTTTATTAAATATTCGAATTTTATGACATGCAATGTTTTAACAAAATCAATACAGTAATATCAATCTTTATAGTCTATGCGTTGCACATATTAAATTTTACATTACCTGTCCTCACTTTTAAGGTAAGAAAGATGGCAACTTCTTTAAAAGAGGTTTATTGAGAAAGAACCACGGTGGGATTTAAGAAACAAAATAACAGTTAAATTTAACAGTCTAGTTTTTGACCTGAAGCTAGTTATGGAAATAGCACGAGACCTTCAAACGATGGTACCTTATTAGAAGTGGCAATTTCGACCCATTCAGTTATGCATGAGTGGAGTTGGGTTATGCTTTATTTCTTAACGTGAAAACATAAAAACTAGCTACAAAGGAAAAGTGTCAGAGGACAGTTACATTCTATTTCTAGCGGGTCAAACAGGTCAAAAGTTGCCCATTACAAAAGAATCAGACTATCATTGTACTGAACTAACCTGCATTTTGTAATCATATCTAAACACACAAATTATTTATAGAAAAACTAAAAGCCTAAGTCAACCCTATCCGTTTTGATCCATACCCAACCATCCTGACCCGTCCATTTAGCCACCTCTACATGTAATCATCAACTTAGAAAGGGTGTACCCTATCGCCTATTAGATTGTCAAATTGGCCGGCTAAGTGCGTACTAAAGTGTGAATCGGTATCCACATGTAAATATATAAGTAAAAATAAACCTTGGCATCTGGTGCAGCCATGGCATTTTCAGAACCCCAAGAAACATTTTGAAGCCAAATACCAATAAACGGACCATTAAGCTTTCTCCAACTTAAACTTCCCAACTCAATGTTAGGGCCTCGGTAACCATGGTGCCAAGCCTTTGGAGGTTCCATAGATTCAAGACCTGAACAGCTTGGGTCTCCTATATCTTCAAAACCAGGAGCAGGCACAAAAGAAATACATCCGTTATATTTCCGCAGTCTCAGCATTCTTTGAAGACCCTGAATAAGTTGTCACAAGAAAGAACTGTATCATCTTAGTAGCATTCTTTGAAGACCCTGAATATTGTGTCAGGATGTACTCCTGTTTGAATTTGTGATAATTAGATTGCGAGTATTTGGTAAATCTGATGATTTAAGAACTTAAAAGGTAATAATCATTATCAGTTATGTGAAGCTACTCGTAAACTGATCATTTGACCCATGTATAATTTGGAAAATCAGAATCAGTTTAACTATATTTAAACACTATCTGCAAGCTGAAAACACAATAACAGAAACGCAATTCAAAACCCGCCTAAGTATAATGTTTATTTAGTCAGTAGAATTAAGCTTCTAGAAAATACTTAAAAAAACATGAAGTTAAAAAATTAGTCTTTCCTTTATCAATCGATTGAGGTTTTGCTTAGTATTTTACACCAAAATGCCTAAATGTTCTCATAAATGTAGCCACTTCCTCCTATATTTCAACCATACACGAATGACCAAAACACCATCGCATGGAAGAAAAAAATTCAAAAACAAAATTGTAGAACTTACGTATATATCCATTCGAGCACTTCCCATCCACCGATACCGCTCAGATTCAATATCTATATCTGCTATCAGCCCTTTAAAAAACAGAAAAATGAAAAGAACAGGCATTCCTAATTAAGTACCTAGATGCATAACCATCAAGTATTTTGTGATCAAACAAAAGCAAGCGCTATGAATAAAAATAACAAAATCTGCAACATAGAATGAACATGCTTTAATTGTACCCCATGCAAGCATCAAGACACTAAAGAATCTCGTCTCCCCTTGCCAGATTGTTGCTACATCCAGAGACCGTTTATGCCCTGCCAAAAATGGATCATGTAAACTTCAATTGATAAATAAAACTACATTCACAAAACATATTAACAAGTAAAACTATACCTCGGATTGCAGTAAGCATAGCATAAGCAACTGTACATGGCTGATCAGCCGAATCCAAAAGAGATTTTATCATTCCATTTCCAGTACCTTCATCAAAAACAGTTGTCTCAGTGACCCGCCACAATCACTTTCCGCCTCACCGTAAGAGAATTACACAATAGGGCATGTTAAAGGAAGGACATGTCACATATGATATTAACTTGAGCATAGATAGTGAAAAGGGACTTGACTACAAATGACCCTTGCATAAATTATCATGTAAGAAAGATCACGTAGACAAATTTATTCAAGTTTTATAAGCTGGTCTTCTTATTACATTCCAAGGGGCTCCACTTTGCAGCCAACCAACTCCAATTAGTTTAGAATCTGTTATTTAATAAGAGGTTGCAGTTACTATGAGGTAGAAATTAAGTCGTAACAAGTTAGAAAATAAATGCAAGCACATAATACGTGTAGAAGGAGAGAAATTGATTTTTTACTAGAAACTGTTTTGATTGAAATGGTGAAACCATGTCATACTGCATGAGGAAGGATAAATAATGATGCTGTCCATAGATATAGCTCCCTTGTCTGTCCTCAATATTCATGACATATATTCAGCCATAAAACATTCAGTGTTGTAAAAGACTAAAACCCGGAGTAAGATGGCCGGGTACTAGGCAAATAATCGCTGAGTGGCCCGGCACTGAGACAAGTTGAGCCTACTCGCCCTCAAAACTAGATCTTTTCAAAATCGGTCATATATCGGTAAATACTTGGTTAAAGTTGCTCAAAAATCGAGATTTATATAGTAATTCAGGTAGAACCAGTAGAAGCAACCATGTTTATAGATTTTTTTTTGACTTCGAACGATCAGAACATTTAGTACAAGAAACTTACATAAAAACATTTCCAACTAATTTCGAAATTTATATACAAAAATTCCAATCCAATTACTCCCTACCTAGGCCGATTACCCGCTACAAGGTCCCCGGCAGCTAGAGTACCGCCTAGCGAGCTTTAAAACCTTGGGAACATTATTATCAAAACTTTAAGACAGAGTCAAGACTAGCAAGACTTCCAACATGCAAGCTAAAATTATATATCGCTGGCAAAGGGGAAGTAGAAGAAATAGCTAGCAAGTCAAAAACAGACCTGCAGGTATAACTCCAATAGGCATCTTCATTGCTCTTTGCCAGTCTTCTCTTTCAAGCAATCCGTTAATAACCTACTTAGAGAAGTGTTTTATAACACATAGAGCTTGAGAGAAATTCTGTGTTGTTTACCGTAAATAGCATAGTTACTGTAGGTTGTGATTGACGGTTCCAAACCATGAGACAAAGAAAAAAACTATTAGCCTAAAATACTATTAACCATGCAATGATTAATAACAACAAACCAACCTCGACCAATATCCCATCTCCGCTAACACAAATAATCCCATCATACTTAGCAAGATCCAATTTATGAGAAACTTCCTTCGCATGCAGCTGATATTTGGTTTCTGAGGTTGAAAATGAACCCAGTAAGAAAGGTTACACTACAAAAATATACAATGGACAATACATTATTAAATCATGCGACAAACCTTGTAAAGTATATTCGATATTAGCATCCTCGAGCAAAGGTTTTACATCATCGGTAAAAACCTTGGAAGCAGATTTCCTCCCTCCAAATGGGTTAACAAATATAAATAGCTTCTTTGGCCGGCCTGTTGTAGAATTCATATAGAAATGAGAAGTACTGTACTTAAAGAATCTATAAACAAGCTTCGGCACAAAGGTGAAAATTAAAAGAAGAATGTTGAGAACAAATGTTTTAGGCTATCTTTGCTGATAATAAATCATGTGGCTAAACTAGATTGAAGCTAGCACTTGCAAACGGGTTCATAGAATCAATAATCTTGAAAAGTGCATTGGCAAGTAAAGAGAATGTTAGCCGCAGGAATGCTAACTATAATAAGCTATTTCAAACAGCCCGATCAATACACATCAGTCACTTGAAACAAAAATGATATTGTGTAAAAACACATGTTGATGGATTTATTTACAAAAACATAATTACAAAAGCCAAATAGATCGAGAAAACAAGCCAAACTAAGACACAAAGATGGAAAACAAATACTATGCTGATTACTAGCTTGAAAGGAGAAGAAACACGAAGATGCTTGTTGCAAATAGTCAAGATTATCCGATTTGAGGCCAGAAGTCAACATGCTATAAGCCTATAATAGAAGTTTCCTTCACCACAAGTAACTTATAGACTATAAAGTATAAACAAACACAGAACAACTATTTCTATTATAAAAAAAATTGTACCACCTTAACAAGTACATTACGCCCGAGTGGCCCCTTGCTTATTCACATTATAGAAAGCATGTCCATGGTACAACCACCAAAAAAATCGCTTAACCCATTGTTTTATTAACTCCAGAAGTAACAAAATCATATAGGAAGGTAGTCAGGTACCTTATCTAACCTATCACGTGTTGTAATTTCAATTGAGAAACTTCATGATTAAAATTACGTTCATAATCGAACCTAGTTGAATCAACAGTCAAGGAGGGCCAAGTTTGAGCCGGACTCGGCTGGAAAACTTAAAGCTCAAAACTCAACTCTTGCTCGGCTAATTGACTATCAATATTAACATACTAACAACAATATTAATAAAGCTTATTATTCATCAACTCCGTCCTTTCTGACTTGGCTCGATTGGATAGTATGGTAGTTCTGAAAATGTACATATACACAAGGCTCGAGCTCTACAAAAAACTTTACTTGGTACTTGGAGCTCAGCTACTCAACTTGATCAAGCCAATTATGAGTATTTTTCATGTCAATCTTGAGTATCTTTAGATTTGGCTCTATTCATGCTTATTGGCTTATTTGCATGTGGCTTATATTTTATCAGCCCACGTTTTGCTTATTTCAGGATCATAAGCTTATAATTATTACTTAAAATTCAAAATCAACCTCCATAAATCTGAATATAAGCTAAGCCAACGCTTGTCATTAAGTTACGGCGGTGGGGTTTCCACGGATCTGGAGATGGAGGGTTTGGGCCACCCAAATTAGCTGGTACAAGTGGGTATGGCTATGGTCTTTCGCCATTGGGGCTTCCCAGAGGTAGCCGGGCATTATTCGTTGACCGTTCAAAAAAAATTAAGCCAACCCTGATTCACACACACGCACATGTACAACACAGTACACACATAAAAACCCTGTGAAATGATTTTATAGTCAAAGCATGACCTAAAGCATGATACATTAGCCAACGACATTGTATTGTATATATGGGGATATCATCCGGACTGTAACATTACGCAACCTTAGGTACTGCACCTCTCACACACCGGGCACACCGGGGATTCAATATGTATATTTAATAAACTTCAAGGGACAAAAGGAAAAAAAAAAATTCTTAACAAATCAACATTACGGATCATTTCTTCGTATATAAATATAAATAATCAATTTTTTTATAAAAAAAAAAAAGAAGAAAAAAATTAATGAATTAATCACCTAAGGAATCAATGTATCCTTGAATCTTGTCACACAAATTCCGTATCGAATCATCCGAAAACGTCTCGAAAACGAATGATTTCCTGATCAAACTGGGCCGGCAACTTCCGAAACAAAATCCGGCATTCTCAACAAATGATTTAATTATAATCTGTTGACCGGCAGTTGATACTCCAACTACTTCTTTCTCAACTGAGAGGCACCGGAGGACATTGCCGTTATCATTCCACCGGAGTATACCGTCGGTGGACAAAGTCAACGCTGTTTTGTAGCCGTTGACTAGAACCTCGTCGTACGCTATGTATTGTTGATCCATTGATTATGTATGGATGGATGGATGGATGGATGGATAAGAATCATAAGATTCCTTCCCGGCAGGTTTGTCAAAGGCTTTTCACTGCAGTCACTGTACACGTTCACACTTAAATTAAATTAAATTAATTAAAATTTAAATACATAAATTCCAGATCTTAGTGGGCCTGGATGGGAACCTCTTTCACCATTCCTAACCATTTATTTACACTTTTTTTTCTAGAGGTGCACAAATAGGTATGGGCCCGAAAAAGCCCGTAGCTCAGCCCAGTAAAAGCTTTTCTGAGCCCGGTCTTATATAGCTTGTTTTAGGCCGAATGCCAATTTGGACTGAAATATTTTTCTGAAAGTCTGATCAGCTTGGCTTGGCCCGATTACTAGCCCTGTTTACCCCAAAGCCTAAAAAATAGCTCGAAGACCCAGTCTTAAAAAGCCCAAAGCTTGGTCCCTTAAAAGGCCGAAGCTTTTGCTTAAAAGATTATTTTGATAGCGTCAAACGACAACAACACAAAAATTCAGTACAAGATTCACTCATGGACATTGAAGATGAAAGGGTAGAAATCCAAGTCAAAGTGAACTAGATGAATGAATATTGCCTCTTATTTCAAGCTCATTGAGCACTATGGCCTATCGTTTATTCCAAAATAAGCTAGAAAGGATTTATTTTTTTTTTCCCCAGAATTCTTATTATTTAAAGTTTGAACTTTCATCATCTTTTTTCTCATTTCTTTTAGATATGATGCATGTTTGATGTTTTTTTTTTTTGATAATGGCACCGGAATGTAACCAACTATAACACAATGTCTATGTTGGTGCGTGACCTTTGAGGCTGTTCAGACGATGTAAGAAACTTTCTATTTTGTTCAAACAATGTAAATTACCGGGTAACATCCTAGGTGTAACCGGTAAGTGCCATGTCACGCCACGTCACCCGCCACGTAAGATGACATGTAGGATACACACAATAGCCACTGCGATATAGTTGAATACATTTATATGCCTTTGGCAACTTTTAACAATGGTCATCTTCTCCGGCGACTTTTCCGGCAACACCATTTTTTCCGGCTATACATAACACTTTTTCCGGTGAGCAAATGCAGATTGGATTGAAAATACAGTATGTATTAAGACATTATTATTATATGAATCACATCTTTAAACCCATCACATAAGTCGTCGTCAACAACCACTAGTAACCGCGCATAAGTCTCACATAACTTAATTCAACAACAAAAAGAAAAAACCTGATATCTATAATCCTAACAACAAAATAGTTAATAGACATGATTAAATCCAAGATCTACGCCCATAGAATGAGAAAAAAGGAAGGGGAAAAAAAGATAATAGATGATGGCTGTGGTGGTCGGACTTTTAACGGAGGCAGGCCAAGTGGTCTTGGTGGTGGAGGACGATGATGATGATGAGTGATGGTCTTGGTGCCGGTGACCCATGAGCGGTCTTGGTTGCGGTGTCCGGTGAGTGGTATTGGTGGCATGCTCATCGTGATCTATTTTGTGGGTTTTGTTTAGATATGAAATATGTGTTGAGATTGAACAGATATATAAGGTATAAACAAACACGATTATGAAAAAGGACAAGATGTTTATATTGATGTATAGATTTAATAGATATAGGTGTTTACAAGAAATAATTGGTTTATAATAACGAGTATTTATTCAATACTTGTCATTATTTTTGTTTTATAATAGATCTTTTGGTTGTAGATTTTTAAAATATGGAAAAATGGTGTTGGGATTTTGGAGGTGATTAATCTTTTGGTTGTAGATTTTTAAAATATGGAAAAATGGTGTTGGGATTTTGGATGTCAGAACGGGCGGCTGTATACAACCAAGACCGGATTTAGTTTTCAGGTGGTTGTTGTGGCCGGGAAAAAGAAGGGGGAGAAGAAAGGTGGGTGTGTGACTAGGCAATGACTAGGCATGTCAGCATGTCACGTATGCAGTCAACAAAGATTAATGAGATTGGTAACCGGCTAATGTTACAACCGGTCACGCGCTACATTTTTTGCACAAAATATGAAGTTTCTTACATCATTTGAACAGCCTAAAAGGTCACGCACCAACATAGACATTTGGTCATAGTTGGTTACACTCCGGTGCCATTATCCCAAATTTCTAATATATTAATTGGAAACCAAAAGGAAAAAACTGTGCAAAAAACAAAAAATAAAACTCGGGAATAAAACTCAACCGGGATGCGATGAGGCAAAATCTAATGTATAATATATTAGTTATATGTTGTTGCGGGTATCTATTTTTTTTTTAAGTCAATACCTCAAACACAAAATCCTAGGTATGTTTGCTCAAAAGTTTAACATCAACCACACAATCCTAGGTATGTTTGCTCAAAAGTTTAACAAAAATCATTATAAAAGAATATAACAAAACAACTCATTAAAGAAGCGACGTCTGGTTTGAATCTAGAACCGCTTAATTGAAAGGCAAAAAGAAAACACTCATTGGTAGATACGTTGTGTTATTATTGTTGTGGTCAATATCACAACCACATTCAAATTTTGGAATATTGAATACATATAAAATCCAAAAATAAAAGACAAAAAAAAGGTTGAATTAAATTTTCTAATATATTAATTGGAAACCAAAAGGAAAAAACTGTGCAAAAATCCAAGAATAATACCCGGGAATAAAACTCAAACGGGGTGCGAAGAGGCAAAATCTAATGTCTAATATATTAGTTGGAAATCAAAAGAATTTTTTTTTTTACAATAAACCAAGAATAAAACGCAAGATAAAAACTCAAACGGGTTGCGACGTGACAAAATCCTGACGGTGTTATGACTTATGGGTACGATGTGGCGGAACCTGAGTGCCGGGTGGTCGGTGAATAGCTGTTCACCTCGACCACTAGTAATAAGAAGAGTAATGTGAAGCTCGTATAGCAAAAAGGACTTGGAATGCCTTAGCCAACGGTATTTTTTTTTCACATGTTTTTTGGGTAGTTTTTATATATATAAAAAAAACAGTTGACAGGGATGTTTTCTGGGTCGTGTTTTTTGAGAAAATATGGGGGTGTTTCTTTGTGAGAAAACGGGAGAAAATTTTAGGGTAGGAAATCAGTGATTTTCAACCAATAATAACACAAGGAACTAAGGATGGTTTTGTTTTAATTTGAAGTTATAATAATACTTGAGAAAGAAATGAAAAATATGTATGATTGGTAGTGGTATTTTTTAAAATATGAAATGAGAAAGAGATGATATGTCAATGATGTAACAGTTAGAACTGATATGGTAGTGATATTGAATTATTCTGTAATCTAAATTATGACATGTTATATATATCCAGCTTAACAAAAATTTTCCATCTGTTTCGGTATTTGATTATAATCTAAAATAATGTCATTAAAAGAAATGTTATGGTGTTATTTTAGATTATTATTTTAATCCGTTTCGATATTTGATTATTTTCCATCTGTTTTGGTATTTGATTAAAAAGAGACAGATGAAAACATGTGTTGTTATTTTAGATTATTATTCCTTCTTTTAATGACATGATTCAAACTAATATATCTATCTATACTACCTTATAAAGCATTTACAAAGTGTCTTAAATTTTGAATTTTTTAAACATTACAATTTTTAACTTATTATTTAATGTTTATGTTATATTTTATATAT
>JAOXNX010000035.1:11158208-11168836 GCA_028566075.1 Solidago caesia
GTAAAGTTTCACCACACTCTACATCTGCACCCAATAATACGAACTTGAAATACCTATTACATCCTTTAAGAAATTGATGTTAAATAAAAGACTTTTAATTTTTGTTGGAAAAATACGATTTCAACCTATGACCTTTGATTTAAAAAGAATGGTGTTAACCAATTCTCCTAATATAAAGTTGATGCAAATTACAACTTGATTTTTATAACTTATACTATATACTTTTTGATAATGAACTTTTTCTAACAATAATAATAATAATAATAATATACATAAAATACAATATAAATTATTTAACTTAATTTTTTGTTAACGATTTCATTTATTAATATAATATTGTAGTTTTTCTAAAGATTGTTTTATTTATTTAAATGAGACATGTATCACGTTATTTTCTATAATGTTAAACCCCAATAAAAATCATTGGACAACGTCCAATAAATATTTAATCTCACTGCATTGCGCGTGTAGTATGCTAGTTTATATATATATATATATGTATAATATGAGTAGTGATTTTCATACCACCGTTTTTGATAAATCTTCCACAACATATCATAATTTATGTATACCGTACAACTCTTCAACACACATTGGTGGTAAAAATATCAAAAGTTATGGTACAAGTATCATTGCCCATATTATATATATGGGGGAAAGTTTTTTATGAGAACCCTTTTTTTTTCGAGAGCCGTAAGAACTTTAAAATTATGTATTACATCACATGTGAATGACTTCATTCACATGTAAAACATAATAAAAGTTCATATGAGGATAAAAAAAATGTTAAAAACATGTAAAATTACATATAACTTGATCTATTCATATGTGAATGAATTTGTTCACATGTAACATTCACATATAAACATATCAAGTTATAGTTATTTTTACATGTTTTTAATAACTTTTTTTGTTAACATATATATGACTTTTCAAATGTGAATGAACTTTAAAAACGTGTAATTTAATACATAATTTTTAAATTCTAACAAAAAAATGGTTTTCACAAGAACCTTTGTTTATATGTATATATATGTGTATACATATATAGTATAAAGGGTGATGTTGCATAACAAATCAACATGATAATTGCTTGTTTATAAGCACTTATATGTGAAAAAGAAATAACTTGATACCAACTTGCTTATTAGGCATATCAAATAAATAGATAAATAGTTTTCAAAAAAGTATTTATTATTGTTTATTTATTTAAAAAAGAAAAACAATAAACATAAAAAGCTGTAAAATAATATCTTTCTTTTCTTTCTTCCTTAGTTTTGTCTATTTATGAGATTGGTCCACTTCATTTTGTATAAAAATTATAGTGAAGTAGTTTTAGTAACGTACTATAGCATTACTCTACTATATTAATTTATTTTGCATTATAATGAACCAGCAGACATTAATAAGAGGGGGAAAGAATGTGTAAGATGTACGTACGTATTGGATCATGGTTTTTAAGATGTACTTAATGGACCGCGACCATGCATGCATGATCCAATAGGTAGCCGGGGCGGTACAAGAAATTTTTTTTAAAAGGGGCAAAATTAAAAAATTATGAAAAAAATTCAAGAGGAAGCAAAATTTTAAAAACCTATAAAAAAATTTAAAAAATCCATGAAAAATTTAAAAAATACATGACCAAATTTAAATTTCGAGAGGGGACATTGGCCCCCTTTGCCCCCCTTGTATGTGGCCGTCAATCCGTCATGCTTAAGGTAAAAATTATATATTTTCAGTTAATGTATAAGATGATATTAAAGACCAAGTTTAAAGATTGATCAGCAAGGGAACTAATTAATGACAAGAAATGCATGTACGTGTTCATATATTTATATAGGGGGTAAGGTTACTGTGCGAAGGCTGTTAAAATGCGAAGTGTACGAAGGCTTTTTTTTATTTTATTTATTTTTTTATTTTTTTTATAGCAGCTCACCACCACCACCACCACCCTTCTTCCCCACCACCCCATTGCCGGAAACTGTGATATTGTACGAGCGTAGCCTTTAATCGAACGGCTACGCCGTTCAGGTGAGCTTCGCCCTTACCGGTCGTAGACCTTAAGGCATTTATAGAAAGTTTGGAAGCCGGACGCATCTGGGATTGGTCTGGACTTGATGAACGGCGATCCAAGAGATAGTGTGGTGGTTTGATACGGTACGGACGCTGCCCTTAGTGCCATGACTCTGCCATGGATGACAAAGATGAAGTTACGATGCATTTTAATGCTAACTAAAATGTAGTTAATAGTTACTATTAAAATGCATATTAGTTAACACTGAAATGCATCTTAGTTACTAAGATGCACTAGATGCAATGCATCTTAGTTACTATGATGCATTTCAGTGTTAACTAAGATGTATTTTAATAGTAACTATTAACTGCATCTTAGTTAACACTAAAATGCAGTGTCGATAGGAAAAAAGAGGTATTTTTCCAACCGACACTGCATTTTAGTAATATTTAAGATGTATTTTAGTGCATTTTAACACACTTCGCACACTTCGCATTTTAAAACACTTCGCACAGGAACCCACATCTGTATATATATATATATGTGTGTGTGTGTTTGTGTGTGTGTGTGTGTATCTATATAATATTTCTAAAAACACATTATGAATTTTACATCTTATCACACACAATAAACATTACTATTACTATTACTATTACTACTATTACCCTTATTTTTCAATTTATTTTCATTTCTACCCCGTTTTTTAACATGATTTGTTTTGCTATGCCACGTAATCGTATTTTTTATTTTCCGCCTTTTGATTTTCACCTAATTTCATTACGCCCTCGTCATCTTTTTATAAGTTTTAATATTAACAGCTTCTTTCTTAGTAGTATTAACAAATAATAATTATTTTTAACCAACTTGAAACTTTTCTTTTCCTATTCGGTTTTCGTTTTGTACTTTGTTGTTGCTCTTATTGTTGTCATAGGTTTTCTTATTATTGCTATACGTCATGTTTGTAATACATTATATCATTGTTATCGAAGTTTCGGTTTAATCTTAATAATATAAAATTGTCATATTTTTTTTATTAATGTTCATAACTCAATTAATTTGTGTTACAATTTTGTGTTTTATTATTTTTTACTTTCATACTTTTTATCCTTCACTATTTATATAACTTTTTAAGGTGTTATAAAGTTATAAAAATTATTTATCTATAATAACTTCCTCATTGAACAGGTCAAAATCATGTTAGTCCTTCCAATTGTATAATGTTTTAGAAAACAAAATATAAATTTTCTTTGTTAATACACACAATAAATGTAATATCTCCTGGTGCAATGCCCGGATAACATATCTCGTTAAATATAAATTTCATTTATAACATATATATACATATATATATAATATATATATATATATAACTTATTTATTTTAATCCATATAACATGCAAAAGTAATTAATAATTAACAAAAATATTTATATGTTTTTACTTATTATTTAATATTACTTATAAGCATGCACCAAACATTACAAGATTATGTTTTCAATAATAATTTTGTATATGTAAAGTATGAGTTACAATACAAATAGTCAATCTGGTTTTTTAAACGGATAAACAGGTGAAGTTTTTCTATGCAAGTTGTATAGGGAAGACAAGTCATTTTGACTAAAATATACATGGCCTAACCAAGATTTTCCGTGATCGTTTCTGAACTTTTTCTGGATGGCCTCCAAGATTTTACTTAGCAAGATTTGAACATGAGACATTTTGTAAAAAAGTCTAACATGTTAACCAATATGTCATGGTAGTTAACCTGGTCTTTCTATTCTTCATAAGTTTTGTAAAATAATACTTAGAGGATATATTGGTACGGAATTTAATTATAAAGATTGGGATTGCATCAAAAACAATACGGAGTGAAAATCGGTTGTACGTTTTCCGTGGATGGGGGTTTTCTCTTGTCGCTAAAAGTTGTATCTGACATGAGTTTTTTCACCCTTTTTATAGTTTTCGCAATTAGTGCCCCGAGAAGGGTCTAAAATATGTAGTTTTGGTAAATTCTATTGTAATTGTATACTTGGTTCTAGTGCCTTGTTAGTAGTCTATTTTATTATAATCTGCCGTTAAAAAAATAAAGACACAATGCTTTTGCAAATACTACTTTTCCAAGACAAAATTGTCCGACCAAAAAGTCTTCCTCCTAGCTTATCTATAAAAATAGCACTTACATGACTAATGTTGTATCTATACACTTTTCTCCTATATACAAGCTCGCCTTGAAGAAATGGCCAATACTGAAGCTAGTACTACCATTCGAGTAAACACCAAAGACGGACCAGGTCAGGTCCGTCCTCACGCCAACTTCCCGACATCTATATGGGGCGATCGCTTCCTAACTTTCTCTCTTGATAACCTGGTAAGATATAAACTAGTTACCAACTTATATCAGCCGAACTCTCATACCCAAGAAGGCTATTATGTTTTCTTTAATACTTTGTTTTCTTTGGTAGAAATTGGAAGCGTATTCAAAAGCCACCAAGGAACTACAAGAAGAAGTACGAATGTTGATAGTTGACCCAACCATGGAACCAAATGCAAAATTAAGTTTGATTAATTGTGTGTACCGGCTCGGTATGAAATATCTTTTTATAGAAGAGATTTCTTGCGAGCTTGATCAACTTTTCGAGGATCTTAACTTGGAAAGTTATGATGAAGTTGACCTTCATACAATTTCAGTCCATTTCCAAGTTTTCAGACAACACGGTTACAAACTGTCTAGCGGTAATTAAGCCAGATGCTGATCGTATTAAAAAACATAATTGAGTTTAAGCCAAATTTTAAAGCTATTATCTTATGAAAATATGCAGATGTGTTTAACAAGTTTAAGGACTCTAGTTCGGGCCAATTCATGAAATACATCACAAATGATGTGAAGGGCATGTTAAGCTTGTTTGAATCTACTCAGTTGAGAATAAGAGGAGAATCGATATTAGATGAAGCTTTGGCATTCACGGAAGTTCAATTGAAGAGTATAGTGGATACTCTAGATGGTAATCTTGGACGGCAAGTAAGACATGCGTTGAAGAGCCCTTTTCATCGTGGGTTGCGAATGGTAGAGGCGAGGCTATATTTTTCTAACTATCAGGAAGAATGTTCCATGTATGACCCGTTACTAAAGCTTGCAAATGCACATTTCAACTACTTGCAACTACTACATAAGGAAGACCTTCGCAAGATCACCCAGTAAGCTATATAAACTCTATCAACAGGCCGGCCCAACATGGAATTATAACATATTTCTATTTTCCCTTTCTGCTTTTAGCTTCATCTCCTTTCTCTAATAAACCACTACCAAGATGGCCTAGTGATCAGGAATCATATTTCCACATAAGAGTTAGACGTTCAAAACCGCCTTAAGTAAACATCTTTGGGGTGGCTAGGGAAATGGTCAGATATGGGTCACTGGGTTACCCCCAGTTAGGCCGCGGACATGTGAGTCAAAGATACTCGTCATCCCTAAATAACCTGAACAAGAAAAACCTCATCCATTTACTCTTAAATCCTTATACGTGAAATATAATATATACATAATAGTATTGTCAAAGATGTTAACAAGTAACCAATGATGGTGAAATACTAAGTTTTAAATTGTCAAATACACTATATATCCTTAGCTAGTTTTCCTTAAAATTAATTACAATCCTTCTGTAAATACTACAAAGATAGAGCCATAATCTCCTTCTGTACAAAAATAAACAAGACAACTTTCAGAAAGGTACGAGTTTTCGTGCACCAGAAATCACCAATCGCTCAAGATGAATTGATAAGCATACGAAAGTGTAAGCCTAAACCATCTTATTCTTTTCGTTCAGGTGGAGTAAAGACATGGAGTTTCAAAGTATAACTCCTTATGCCAGGGATAGAATACCAGACCTGTACTTATGGGGTTTGGGGCTATTTTATGAGCCTCATTACTCTCAGGCTAGACTCATAACCACAAAAATGGCACAACTAGTGTGTGTGTTAGATGACACGTATGATGCTTTTGGCACTATCGAGGAGCTTCAACTCCTAACACATGCCATAAACAGGTATTGGTTACTAATTACTAGCATCAGTATCATGCCCAACTTTTTCAATAAGCTCATATATTGGTTTACATCGAAAGATTTAATGATTAAATGATTCCTTGTAGGTGGGAAATTAGTGCTACGGAGAAACTGCCAGACTATATGAAACCACTTTATAAAATTCTCTTGAACGAGCATACTGAACGTGAAAAGGAACTAATAAAAGGAGGAGCCAGTAGTGTTAATGCTTCAAAACAAGCGGTATGATGCCAATCTATAGCTGCTAATTAAATCTAGCCTTATTCGTGTCAATCAAATATTTATTTTATCTTTTATTGCGGTGTTTCTCAATAAAAAACCGGCCAGTTTCAAGAACTAGCTACAGGGTACCTTAAGGAGGCTGAGTGGAGACATAGTGGAGAAGTACCATCATTTCAAGAGTATTTGAAGAATGGATTAGTTACTTCAACCTACAATGTTTTTTCAAAATCTCCTTTAATGGGTTTGGGCGAGACTGTCGCTAAAGAGGCTTTGGCTTGGTATGAAAGTCATCCTAAAATCCTGGAAGCTACAATGTTATTGGGAAGACTTTATAACGATGTTACCAGTTTCCAGGTATTAATTCACATGTCTATCAGTTATTATAGAAACGTACGGCTAAAATATGTGTCTAGAACTTATTACACAAGTCATACAATAATGGGTCATGGTGTCTCTAGAATCTCCTTACGTCAGTGATTGAATATATGATTATATTGATATGCCAATATCGGTGATCCAAATGCTTTCATTGACTGCTATTCGCGTATTTCTGATGTTTGGTTACTAAGCAAACTTAAAAATTAACAAGATGAAATGTGTATGTGAAGTTTGAGAGACAGAGAAGACAGCAGCAGGTCACATCCATAGATGCATATATGAAGACTTTTGGGGTGTCTGAAAATGTGGCAGTTGATGAACTCATGAAAATGATAGATAATGCATGGAAAGATATCAATGAAGGAAGTCTCAAACCATCTGCAGTTTCGATGGAAGTGTTGGCTCCAATCGTCAATCTTGCACGAATGACAGATGTGATATATAGGTACAATGACTGGTTCACTTTTCCTGAAAAGACGATTGAAGATTATATTACTCTCTTGTTTGTTGATTCTCTATGAAATAGTTATGGTCATTTCTTTTCACCTTTGGCAATAACTTCCTTATTTGCTATATGGGCATATGTGTATCCTCTCTGTGACTTTAATCTTGTTAGGAATAAGAAGTGTTGTTGAATATATGGCATTGAGTGAATATGTTCTGAGATTACTCATCGAATCAAATAAGATTTCTAAGTTGAATTAAACTTTACAAAATTTATTTTAAAGCTTAGAAAAAGCTAGTGGATTGTCCAAGGAACTCATGTAAGCACATGAAACGTTGTAAATAAAAATAAATTTGATTTTGATCACTAAATCAAATGAATGTTGCCTAATTGCAACTAGAGTTTGCCTGGTAGCAATGTCCATGCATCCCCATGCTTATTTCTTGCAAAACGCCTTTGGACTTGGCACAAATATTCTTGCCGGCCAACAGGATGTCGTTGTATCTTTTGGTCTATCAGAGATCAAAAAACAAGAAATCAGTAATATTGCACATTGTCAAAAAGTGTTATGTACATGTTGTCACTTCCATAGTTATGTACCTCGTCAAGTGTTAGTAAATTGAAGTTCCTTTTTGCCCCGTGCAAAGTAACAATGACTAGAAACACAAGAACCCTGTCAAAACCTGTAAAATCAGTCATAAATCAAGAAAAATATTTGAAATCGATATGAGTATTCTTCAATTCTTCAAAATCATTATCAAATTACCAGATAGATAAAAAAAAAAAAAAAAAAAAAAAAGAAAATAAAAGTAATGAAGCCTCATTTATGGGTAGTCTAAGATTGGTTTTGCGAATCTTTTAAAGTTCATTTCAACATAATACGTGAGGTTGAAGGTGTTATGAGAGCGAAAATATAAATAAATTTAAAAAAAAGGTTCATAAAAAGGACCTACACTTTAATCCTTCTCATTTATAGTGCATGTTTTTTTCTGTGTTGCACGAACTAATTAAATTTCTAATAAATAACTCAACAAAACATCAATATAAAAAAAATAAGTTTTCAATGAATAATGGACATAACTTTTTGTGAAAATTCTTATATGGTTTTTAGTTTCGTTTTTATTTCCCTTTATCATCTATAATCAAACTAATAAAAAAAACTGTCAATTTCGATTTTGGGATTAATGGTATGTAATTAGGGTTAAACTATAAGTTGGATAATAATGCTAAGATGGTTACAAAAAATTAAATGCCAAGGTGGATATGACATGGATGTACAAATGGGATAAATATAGTGAAGAAAAATATGGAGATGTCACATATGATAAAATCCTGCATAGCAATGTTTGAAAATAGCCACATAAGGGCTTTAAGATAGACTTTCATTATAGGTTTTTTACCCACGCGTTATGTGGGTACCGTATTATCGCCGTCATTATGCGGGGTTAACTTGCATAAGTAATAATTCATTATATGGTAATATAATGAATCCTGAGCTTTCAAATTTTTTTCCAAGCTGATTGTAAGACTCAAGCTGACTTCCACCCATTAGCTTGGTATTCTATCCTTGATCTTCACTCTTCGACTTCTGACGAAGTGCTAATCTTCATTGTTGTTGTAGCTTGAAGAGAGCCACCTTCTTTATATTTCTTTATACACAGAAGGTGTTTGAGATGACTCAGCTTGGACAGACCAAGCTGACTCAGCTTAAGAACCAAAGACTTAAGTATTTTGAATGTGTTTGTCATATTCAAATCTAGCCTGACTTAGATTGACTCAACAGTTTCTTTCTATTTGCCGATCTATCTTGGGTAGTTTTCCATCTATTTATAATATGTTTTCTGAGTTATGATTTATTAGTTGAATTAAATCACTTTGATGATACTGAATTAACTAGGATTCATGGAGAAGTTGCAATGTCTACTCAACCATCTTGGAATCATGAGAGCATGTTATTAATATTCGAATTGCATTTATAGTTTGAGTTCTTATGAATCCAACCTTTTAACGGCTTAACGTTTTTCGTGTTTACTTTAAGCAGGATCATAAAAACTACCTTGCTGTTTGCTATTGCTAGATTATTGGGGGTGCTTTGCTTAATGATAGATCTATTGCTGAGATGAAAACTCGAGGTTAGATTACTCTTTGAATCATATTTAGCACGTTTAATTGAGTATTATATTAGAAAATATGGAAGAAAAATGAGTTTGCAGGTTGACCCAAACTTCATTTTTTTTAGAACGGCAAAATAATCTACTCCTAAATCACACGAATTCATGGGATGGAACCCAGGACTCTCGAAAAACCCCTCAATAAAGTATCCTTTTTGACAAGACCCATTTCGGTCAATTATGTAAACTTCTCATTTTGCCACCTCCGAAAACAGCAACAAGCGTAATGTGTGGCACTCTTCTATGATTATGCAGTCTAAAACTGAGAAACGTCAACACTAAGCTAGCTTTTATGATGAGAAAGAAAAAGCTCAGGAAGTAATGGATTATGATGATCCACAAAGACGTTTACTCATTTGTACATGTTTAACAGATTCTATGATCAATGAATATTGTTTTCACCTATTTGCTTAAAAAGCTGCTTCTTTCGCCTTATTTACCAAAACTGTTTAGAGTAACATAATGCGATCTGACCATCGTCTAGGGTCGCCCAGCGTCTATGCCTTTCTTTTTATACCAGGCTGTAAATTGTATATTGTCCAAAATACCTGTTGTCTACGTACAGTTTCTTATTCCTTGATTTTAAACTTGTCTCAGGGCTCCTCTCTTTGAAGTTTAAACTGATAATTGGGAATGTTTCAGAGCAGTCCTCTGGGATCCAGCCCATGCAGATTGTGCTGCCCGGTATATCTGTAATGCAACACCCTTTTTGTTTTTTGATTCCCTTTCTTAATATGTATTTACATAGATTACAGTCAGTAAAAATGTTTTTTTTTTGGGCTAATTACTTCTAAAGGTATCATACTTGACGACTTTTCCTATGTAAGGTATCAACCAAAAACTCCCTTTAATATAACCCAACTGTGTGTAAACGCGATCTATTACGGGGATCAAAACCACCATCTGGTTTTGTTTGACCGGTTTTGTGTGTTTAATGACTTTGACTGCTATTTCACTAAAAATAATGTTGACTTTTTTTTTTTTTATTACATAACAGTCTATATCTAATATATACACATAGAATCTAATATACATACTTATATATCCATATCTAATATATACCCCCAATCTTCCCTTATATATCTATATCTAATATATACACATATTTATTATATATACCCATCTCCTAATCCTTCCTCATATGAACAAAAATCTGGTTCTTGCCGGAAATGGTGGCGGTGGCGGCTATGGAGGGATCTTTAGATCCGGTGGTTATGGAGGCGGTGGTGATGGGGTGGCCGATCGATCTTTGTGGTGGTGTTGATGGGGTGGCCGATCGATCTTTGTGGTGGTGTTGATGGGGTGGCCGGAGCTTTGTGGTGGTGGTGAGGGGGTGGC
>JAOXNX010000035.1:11176571-11186965 GCA_028566075.1 Solidago caesia
TGGCTTTTATAAGCCAAAAAGCTTAAGCTAAAAAAGCTAAAACAAACACTTAAATGGCTTATGTTGTGAAAAATAAGCCAAAAAAGTCATAAGCACCCTAAAATAAGCTAGGCCAAACACCCCCTTAATGTGACGGAGGGAGTATATTGCAACGATAATCCACTTTTTTAGAATAATGCAATTTAATAGGTTGTAAGCATTAAAAGTATACTTTGGCCCGGAAACTCTGACCTGTTTATCTTTTAGTTTTGGTTATATTTCTGCTTTACCTGATGGAAACAAAACATAATCCGAATAGACCCATTCATAAGCGAACGGGTCAAAGTTACCACGTCTAGATATAAATAAATTGTTTTTCTATTATATGACGTGTCATGTACATAGTTATTCAGTCCAAAAGCTTCACCAGATGTCAATCTGATAAGGGGATATAATAATGCTGAGGAACACATGCAGCTAGTTTTCATCTCTTAATGGATATGTTATGCATGGGATATCATACGTATGTCATTTTGGCAAATAGAATATATTGACAACTGGCCTACATTTACCCATGATGATTATTATTGCTATCGTTATTGCAAAAAGAAGTTATTACTACTATAACCGCACTTGTATAAATAATCGTGTATACACTGTATGACTTATTCTTGTGATTAATTATTGTCCACCTCACAGGATACGACATACCTTGAGGCTTGTCTAGAAAATAATACAAAATCAAACCTGTATATGGACCAAGTAGATTTCGAACCAGCTACAAATTGGAGTGCAGCGTTACTAAAAGCTGATGACCACCATTCCGAAAAGGATGTTTTGACAAGGTTGGATGACTATCACTGTATTCTCAAGGATAATAATTGAAATAAAGGGAAAGATTCAGAAATATCTGGAGGGAAACTTTTTTTTTTTTTTTTTGGTTTCTGTGTTTTGTGTTTTTCTAGAAGAGAAAAGGAAAGGAACTGGAGGGGAAGTTTTGGTTTTATTTTCTCTCCAAAAATTTCCTGCTAACTGGAATTTATAAGAACTGTTATATACCAAAAAGACGCTGGACATCAAATTAACATATAGTTTACGTAGGAAGGGTATAATAAAAAAATTTATAAGCGTTCTTTGTCTTTCTCTTCATTTCGAGAACCAAAAAAAAATTTAAATCTTTAACTAATTTTCTATTTTTTCCCGTTGGAGAACACATAATAAAATGTTACAACAGTTTTTGTGTTACTTTCTCTTCTCTTGTAACTTACACGTTCTGTTTTCGCCAAACTTGAAAACGAAGTCTGATTTAGAATATAGTTAGTAAGTGGAGACTAACTTTAAATACAATCAACTCTTTAGTTGCCTCTGGCTTCCACTTACATTTTGATCTTTTCCACTCTCGTGCTTGGCAGTGGGATATACAAACCCCCCATTCTCATTAAATCCGGGGGAGGAATTCACAACTATCTGTACCGCTTAAAATCATCATTGGATGGATCTGCCCCAACGAAATTTGAGGGGAGTAATGTCCTTGGTAAACTTCAGATAACATGGCGTACGAATTTGGGTGAACCAGGGCGCTTGCAAACACAACAAATAATTGGTAATGTAAGTGACATTCTTGAATACACCTTATGACCTTAACAATGTTGCTTTCTTTTAGTGAATTCTGTATATCTTCAACATACCATGTCATTTGACGCCTGGGTCAAGTAGAACTTCTATATGTAGGGTACAACGTAGTTGTATCTTTTGTAGAATTTTTTCATCATGTAGGGGCGTTCTTCGGGTATTTACCAAACTAGACCAAAACCGAAAAATAAAAAATAGTGTAACTGAAAATTGAACAGATGTAAACCATTTTGGTACGGCTTTCATTCAGATCTAGTACTTGTTCGGTTCCAAACCGGAACCCAATAAGTATATGGGTTATTCTCGATAAACTACAAGTCTAAAATGATATCGTTTCATTCTGATTTTGAACTGGATCAGAGTAAATAGAGAATTGGTTTTGAAATTCTACATCTGAGAATCAAACCCAACATACCCGGTGTGGTCCAGTCATAGTTCAGTTCATGGTTTTATTGGCCTAGACCAAGTTTTGCACTCCCCTAATTGTGAGTTCTGGACCTAGCATGGTGGAGTAGTAATACAAGGCTATGGTGTCTCCAGATCGTGATAGAGTCATTGCTTAAAATCATATTATAGCAGTTTTGAACTTTTTACTTAAGCGTATTGAAACACTTGCATTCTCCTAAATTGCTTTATCAATAAATTGGATTATTAGTTAATATAGTTTTAATAATACTTTTTTCACATCAAATATTTTTAAAACCTTACAAAGAAGACAACAAGTGTCATCGAGTGAACTGGCACATTTTGACATTAAAATTTAGTGACCTGTTTTGCACAACCCATCCAGCCTGCCTATCTTGCAACTCTATATACATTGGTCTCATTTTGAAAATAGAGTTTGTCAATAATTTGGTAAAGTAAAATGGCTTATGTTACGATCCCACATCGGCCAAGTATGGGATTGGTTTGTGGTTTATAAGCCTAGGTGTCCCCTCCTCCTTCGAGCTAGCTTTTGGGAGTGAGTTCTACACCTAGGTTATGGCTTGATGCGAGCCTATTATGGGATGGGTTCATATCAGCTTAGTTGTTTCTCGAATACTATAACACGTGCCGAGGTCTCTTCATAATTTAATAATGTTTTTCGATTACTTTGTAGCCCATCACACACAAAGAGATTGAACTTAAAGCAACAAAGGTGCCATCTGTCATTTTCTTGGAGAAGCCCTTTACAGTAAGTACTGTTTTTTTGTTTCCTTTTTAATTACATTAATTTGTTTAATTACTGGCGTGTGATAGACGATGTTAGGAGTTTGCTCTTTTTCCTCATGACTTTCTGAATCGTACTCCATTTCACTCTGGGACAAGGCCTTCTTGGTACTTATGGTGTCGTGTAGAATAGATAATGAAGATAACCCATTTAAATTGAATTGGATCCGTTTTAAAGGAAACCATGTGTTTACCCTCTCTGGTTGACCAGACTTTTCTAAAAGAGGCCACATACTAGTAAAGTTTACGCATTAACACCCTGTTTGAATATTGATTTTTTTTATGATGTGAATTTGACACCGCGTTTTGAGGTTTTTGTAGGTAAACTTGAGTCTCACAAACATGAGTGACATCAACATTGGCCCATTCGAAGTTTTCTTATCTCTGAGTGATAACCTAGAGGAAAAAGCTGTTATGGTTAATGGACTTAGAAGGATGGTAAGTATTTACTGGCTTTTCATGATATATATGGTTATTATTGGTCCTTGTATGGGAACTTTGTTAGAAAGATTTATTTGCAGGTACTAATTGCAATCTGCCAGTATCTGTCTGATTTGGCTCTAACGACACCATTTTAGATTCATCTGCATCATTATTTATAGGTGTAAAAGTGGTTGGGTTGGGTAACGGATTAAAATGGGATCTGGTCAAAATGAGTAGGTTTGCATACGAACCGTGCTCTTTTTCCACTGATATTTAATGCAACATATTGTGCAGGCTTTACCTCAGGTGGAAGCATTCAAATCTTTGGATTTTCAAATGGTATACTTGATTTTTTTTCTGTTCTTAACATCCCTGATATTATTTAATTAAGTTCATTATAGCATGAGTTTGATAAACAAAGTTTCGTTTGAGTGTTCTCATTGCATTAATATTTAACGTAAAATCTTATCAACGATTACCAAAATTTGGACTTTGATTAAACCTTAGGGGCGCTTTTGGTTGTGGAAAATGTTTTCTAGTTTTCCATTTCTAATTTTCTAGAAAATGAAAAGGCTTTTCCATTTCTAGAAAACAAATGAAAATTTTGAAAACGCGTTCTAATTAGAAAATGCTATTTTCATTTTCCATTTAAAAAAACTAGAAAACATGTTAGAGATGTGGGGGGAGGGGGAGGGGGAGATGGAAAATAGAAATGGAAAATGGAAAACAATAAAAAGATGTTTTCAAGTTTTCCATTGAAAAGTGGAAAACATAGTTTTCTGTTTTCTTGGAAAATTTTCTTGGAAAACTATGATTAGAACGTGTTTCATGTTTCTATGTTTTCTTGGAAAACAATGGGTGTTTTCCGCAACCAAACGCGCCCTAGAAAACTCATTTATGTTTGTATTCGACAGCAATATTGGTTGATTTTGGTCCTGGTGAATTCTTATTCATGGTTTTACTTTTGCAGAACCTAATTGCTATGGAAGTGGGAATGCAGAAAATTAGTGGCATTACAGTGGTTAATACGATAGAGAAGAAAACTTATGAGCTTTTACCAGATATCGAGGTCAGTTTACATATTTTACTTGCTTGTTGTGATTTTTTTTTTTTTATCTTCATGAAGCCCCCTTCACCCGTACTTCATTCCTACCTAAAGGACTATAGTGGTACCCATTTATGTGAAAGTGGGTTCATTCGGCTTTGATTGTAATGCTAACGCGTCAAATGGGTAACCTTTTTGAAAACATAACTAGAAACTCAAATAGTTGGGAAGTTTCTTGTCGGGGGTACTAGAAACTCAAGTAGTTGAAGTAAGCGTTTCCTTTTTGAATTAACCTCACAAAATGATAGTACTTATTCAAATTTCCCTTTAATTTAATTTACCTTGTCTGTAAATCTGTTATTATACTTGATTATTATGGTCATAGTGTCATACCCTTTCTCAACATACTGCAGATATTTGTTGATGCATATTGATAAGCTGTGTTGTGACGGGGATCATAATGCTAGAAGGTCCGTGCTACATACGCATCCTCACAATCACATCCTACAACAAACCATAGCTGAAGGGCTGCTACATAACTCTGGAATTAACGATCCCTATGGATTGCAACTCGGACTTCCATTAAAGAAAAAGGGCCAGTATGTTGTAAAAAACTCGTCGACTATGTTCAAAATCCCGTAGGCTCTTGTGGTAACAAAAATCGCATACAACTGTTGGAAATCATTTCAACCCTCTAGTCAACAAGTTTCTATATAGTAGTTGATGAATCAGATTGTGATGGATGAGCAAGTCAAATGCTTTGTGATAAATGTAATTTGCTGTCTAATTAGCTTTTTTAATTTAGCGTCTAAAGTTTTTCTTTTAAATATGGACCGATAGGGTGGGAGAATTTTTTTTATTTTAGGAAATCACTAATATAAACTTAGCTTTATTAGTAGTTATCTGTTAAAGGTATCGTTTTCGTTACGTGTTGGTGTCTTTGGAAGGCTAGAAATGAGATGAAGTTCGAGGGTGTAACAAAATCCCTTACTAGGTTTTTCATGAAATCATTAGGCTAGAAAAGGTTTTTCATGAAATCAAAACGATTAGTTACTTATGGGTCAAGAAAAAGATGAGCCACTGTAATTTTAGTTGGCAAGACTGGATTTCGTTCAATGTTTGTATGTAATTGTAGTTGTTTACCTTCTTGATAGCCACTACCCGGTTTTGGGTTAGTTTTGGCGGTTTGATTTATAAAAGATACCTTTAAAAAAAAAAAAAAAATAGTTATCTGTTAAAGACATAACATAATTATAAACTGGGATAAACTAGAAATGGAAAGAAAATTTAAGGGTGTGTTTAGTTATAGAAAAAAAAATTTAGTCTTCTGTTTTCGATTTTCAAGAAAAATAAAAATGGTTTTTTATTCCTAAAATACCCTTGAAAATACGTTGTAATAATACAAATAACTTCTTTTTTACTTTTAAGATTAACATTTGTTGTTATACGAAATACTTTCTTTTCCATTTTCTGTTTTTCCATTTTCCTTTTTTCACATTTAAAACTCAGATAATTCAATTCTTATAAAATTCAAACAATGAAAACAGGATAGCTCCTCAAATTCATGGGACTTTATCAGTCAAATTTACAATCCCTAAAAGAAAACTATAAAGACATTAAGAAACAATAAAACTAGATTTGCATATTTTTTTTCTTGATCAATGAAAGACAACTAGACAAGAAACTATATAAAAAGGTGGGTTCAAGCTCCTTGACCCCAAATAGCCCAATTAGCTTCACTTCCAACCCTTGGCATAGTTTGTGTCTTTGAATATATGTCAACTTTAAATGTAGCTCCACACATTACTCCTTCACTATCAACCCTTGAAATTGCCTTCATTTTGTTCTTTGGATGTTCAAAGCTCATCAACCCTCCTTCTGTATGGTACATACACCCTAAAAAACATTGTACATGTATATTAGTGCTTGGGACATAATAGTCGCACACAACTATAACTTGGTCGTATGTGTGATAACCTATCAACCAATGAGTCGTGGGTTCTAGCTAATTCTGTTGTTGACAACTTGTTTATATACGGTGGCGAAACCACATGGAGGCAAAGGTTGGGCATGGCATCCCTACAACGTCTATAAAACTCTATATTTCTAATATTATTTTTATGTATTAGTTTAGTCCAAAGTTACAAACATAAAAATTCCTGTTCGGCCCCGCTAGACATAAATTTTTGGCTACGCTACGGTTTATATATGTGTGGATTTATGTCTTAAGCATCTTTCTAAAAATACAGATGATAACATGTTAAAATACTAAAGAGATTGAATCTTTACCAGTTGGGAAAGGAGCAAATGACTTAAAGCAGCTTGACTTAATGACACTCAAGTTATCAGAAATCACCACTGACCCATCAGCTGCTATACCCCAGAAAAGCTTCACTCCTCCATCAGCACTCTATAGATTTGCCAATTTAAAAAAAAAAAAAAGTTAAAAAAAAAAAAAAAAAAACCAAAAAAGGCCCTCTAAATTGTATTATAAATAGTTGAGAATACTTACAAGAGAGACAAAGACAGTTTTAGCCTTAAGATCATAAAGTATAAACCCAAAACTGCCATCTAGATCCTTTAGGACCGAATGGGCTGGATATGGACCACGGTCCCTAAGGGTCTTGTAAGCTTGGATCACAAAGCTAGGTTCATTAGATAACTTGGTTAGCCCATATTGCTTGTTTAGGGTGCACAAGTTGTTTAAACCTCCCAAGAATATGCAATATATGTCATCCATGCTACTAAACAACCTGCAAATACATTATCATCAAGAGTGTCACAAAAAAAAAAAAAAAAAAAAAAAAAAAAAAAAGGTTACCCTTCGTAAATATTTTGGTAACTTTTATATGAAAATCTCAATTTGGGTTATATTTTATTAGGACCAATAATATGAAACATAATGGTCCAATATATGTATATATTTTGGTAGGGTAGTGATTTTCGTACCACCATTTTTTATAAATTTACCATAATATACCATAATTTATACATAACGATACAACTGTTCAATGCATAGTAATAGTAAAAATATCAAAAGTTATGATATAAGTATCATTGCCCATTTTGGTATGGTTTAGTGGTTTTACCTTTGTTGGGACAATGTAGAATGAGAAGAAGGATTTAAAGCCAAGGAAACATCATTGGCAAAAGAAATTGAGAAAGCATTGGGATTAGATTTTAAGAAGTCCTTCAAATGATCTTGATCTAGTTGTTGTTGTTGTTGATGTTGATCATGTTTTTGATGGAATGAATATGGGCTATTGAGTTCTTTTGGTGCACTAACCAAACCTTGCTTGAAAATACCCAACATTTTTTTTTTTTATATTGAAACTAACACACAAAAGAGATTTAGAATATAGAGTGTATATGAATGAATTTGCAGAGATAAATATTATAGTTGTAGATAGTTGTAGAAGTAGATATAGATATAGAAGTATGTATATGTCTATTTATAGTGGGTATATATATATATATATATATTTTGGTGAGGTGGGGGGTGGTGGAGGTGATGTGGCCATATTATCCAAAAGAAAAGATTTGGATAGACTTGCTAATTCACGTGATGTGAGACATTTTAGCTCATAAAAACGGGATATTTACTTTGTTTATGGAAGACTTTTAACAAGTTCTCACAGCCATCGATATGGAATGGGCTATGATATTTATGTCATAACTTTTTTTTTATATATATATTTATCATTATCATTATTGTACATTGAATAGTTATATGATATGTATAAATTATGATATATTTTAATAGATTTATCAAAAACAGTGATACGAATATCACTACCCATATAAAATATATCAAGAGTGTAAAAGTATGAACAAGTTTTTTTTGCCCCAACGTCTATGATGAGTATAAGGGAAAATTTAGAAAAAAATTAATATTTTTACATAATTTTTTTATTTATAGGAATGTAAATTTTTTTGTAATAAATAAATAAGCATAAGTTTATAAATCAGCAAAAAAAAGTAATAATTTTTTTAACACTAAATTTGGTTCCAAAATTAAAAAAATTTATGTTATTTGTAAGATTTTTAAAAACATTTTAGATATTATGTTACTTTTTTTAAAACTATCAAAATTATGTTACTTTTCTAATCTTTTTTTTTTTGTTTGTTTAACAACATTTTACGTTCCCTTATTAGGAAATTTAGATAAATATATATATTTATTCTTTTTTTTTTGGAATTTTTTTCCATTATAACCATGATGATGATTTAAAATATAGGGATAACTTATATAATGTTAACAGTATATAGTTATGTGATGTTTATGAATGTTTGTGACGGGAAACATTAAAATCAGGTGGGGCTTTTTATCATTAAAATATTTATGTGTGTGCAGCATATATAATGTTAACAGCATATAACATTTTCTCTTAAAATATTTGTCTTTTTACAATGAAGTTAATAAAGCTTCTTAAATACAATATATTATATTTTAAAAGGTTAAATGAAAGTGATAGCGATACATTATATTTTCAAAGATTTATGTTTTTAAATAAATATTGATATATGTAAAAGATATACTAAATTTGCCAAATGTGCACTCTTCTAGAAAAAGCGTTTATATCCATATAATATTAGTACACTTTTGGATTATTTTTTTATATAAGTTATTATCTATCCATTAATTGGTCCACACGTGCATCTGACTATGATACAACTCGATATATATTCATCCTAATCCAGTTATAAATTATTTTTTTTCTAGCCGTTATTCTCAAAAACTAAAATAAAAACAAAACAAAAATCGGATGATTTCTGTTATTGTATAGGAAAATTTTAAAAAATTAATATATTTACATAAATTTTTTTAATAGAGGGAACGTAAAATGTTTTAGAACAAAAGAATGATTAGAAGTTAAATTTGTCAAAAAAAAAGTAATATAATTTCAATAGTTTTTTAAAAAAGATAATTTAAATATCCAAAATATTTAGAAAAATATAACAAATAATTCAAAATTTTCTAATTAAGGAACTAAATTTAGCGTTCAAATCTTTTTTTTTATTACTCTTTTTCCTAATTTATAAACTTATATATATAACTAAGGGTTGGTTATTGTAAAACAAGCATTAAAGTAACACAAATAGGATATAATCTTAACCATTAGATCATGATAAAACTGATGCACGAAGATTCATAAACTTATCGGACGCTCTTCTCCGTAGTACTTAAGAACAGTCTCAAGAATGAGCTATCAAAGAATAAATAATTGTACAAACAAAGTAATCCTATAAAGTACGACTCACCACAATATATTGTACTGTGAAAGAGTTATCGACAATTTTTAGTTAAAGAATAAGTATACTTTTCACCTCAAAAGCATATGAAAAAGGGGCTACGAAACTCACCTGAAAGTATGTAAGTATGAAAAACAAGAAACAGAAGCACACAAGAACCTGCATGTCTCAGCCCGACAACAACTAGAACATAAGTACCTTCAAATCGTTCCTCATTAGACTATGCCTATTACTATGGTCCTAAGAAATGTCATTAAGTTTTGAGTGAAAATTTTGTTTTTTTGTTTTTTTTTAATGCGGAGATAACAGGACCGCAAAGATAATAAATTCGCATGGGGAAAAGATATTATCTTCGCACAAAGCGAAGATAACACAAAATTAGGGTTTTCAGCAACGATAAAAGCCATGCTGACGTCATGTGAAGATAAAACTTTAGGGCACCGCAAAGATATCATGCTAGGGCGCCGCAAAGATATTCGCGAAGATTATCTTCGCGTAGACGACTAGATGTTTGAAAATACAAGTTTTTATCATCTTTTGATCAGATTTAAAGACTAAAAGTACTTGGATTGTGTTTGTAAGCTAATATAGTGAATGTTTGTCAAGTTTTCCACAAAAAAAAAGGCATTTCTTAGTTTCCAAGATGGGAGTTAAATGAACAAGATGAACACTTAGAAAAACGAATTTAAACCATAAAATACCTTTAATTGACTGCGAAAATGATTGTAAACAAGTATACAAATCGATTATCTAGCTTGATGTTTCACGAAAATGATTGATTTTGTCACACCCGCCCTAGACACCCTAGACGGGATGTGACGTACATGGATTCACAACACAAGATATACTGAAC
>JAOXNX010000035.1:11235218-11251322 GCA_028566075.1 Solidago caesia
AATTTTTTTTGTCAATTCACTACATATTACCTATTAGGAGGTATATTAGGGCCAAGTTTTGATTCATGAGCAATTTAGGTGACCCAAAATCGAATTACGACGAAAAAAAAGTGAGTTTTTTGAATTTTAGTGAATTTTTCGATTGTTTTAATTTTTTTAAAGAGTTTTAAATGCAATTCCATCCAATTTTTTTTGTCAATTCACTACATATTACCTATTAGGAGGTATATTAGGGCCAAGTTTTGATTCATGAGCAATGTAGGTGACCCAAAATCGAATTACGACGAAAAAAAAATAAAAAAAAAATAACCGGGTAAAATAACCGGTTTTGGAACCGGTTCGGTTAGGAACCGACCCTAATCGGGTAGGATGGGTATGGTATTTGGATCGAATAACCGGGTAGGAACCGGTTCGGGTATTTGTTGGAACCGGTTTTTTTTTGGGGGTGAGGAACCGGTTCGGTTCCGGGTCGGGTCCGGTTCCTCCAATACCCGGGTATTGTTCACGGCTACCTGCACCTATGAAACTTTGACATTAAATTTACAATTCATTTCAATAACTTACTTCTTTAATTGAGACCTGCAATCATATAAATTTTAGTGCTTGCTCATATTGATTAGGAACGGTTTTGACATGTAGTTTACTCGCAAGACCAACAAACAGGCCAACAACCCAAATGGCTAGAAATATACTTTCTTTGTATTATTTAAACCAAACATATACATGAGCATGTTTCCTGACCCAAAAGTGCATAATTTTATAGCATTTATAATTTATACATACTTTCCACACATATGACCAAAAGACTATATTTCCAAGTTCATACATAAAAACCATTATGACCACAAAATGGGCACCACATTAGCATATTTTACAACCAAATAACTAACACTAAATATAAAGACGTGTCAGTTTTACGTTCACAATGATTAGTCGTGCATTTAAAAAGTACCAGATTAAGCTGACTTTTGAGCTCAGAGGCTAGACATAAAATATCAAAATATCATTAGTGATGTGCAAATCAGTAAAGACCAAATCAAAATAAAGCAGCAGTAAACTAAAAATGTTTGAAGTTTATTGAGAAGTGTTAGATTTGACCAGGACAGCTATAGACCAAATGTGCAAATCAGTAACTTCATTAGTGATGTGCCTATATTCAGTTAATGTGTAACACCCAACTTTTAAGAAAACATGAATTTCAAAAAATTTCGCCTAACGGCGTATAAATCAAGCGGAAGCATTTAAATAAACGTTTATAATTCCTGCCACCAACACTAATGTCAATTACACATGCATCGAGCCTTGTAATATCCAAGACATTACATAAGTTATACTCTAACCAGGAATGTAAATAATGTCTAGTCATAAGCCATATGGGTAAACTATGCAATCTTTGCAAAGACATCTACCCAGCTCTCACATCAACACCTTAGCATCTTCACTGCTTACCCTGAGGAAACAACATTAATTTGGAAAGCAAGTGTTAGCTGTAGAATAGCTAAGTAAGTACACATTAGTTGCAAAACCATTTATCCGTTTATTCATTGATTAAAGATTCATAAACACATCCAATTAACATATCTCGTTAAGCACATCATTTCACATATATTCATCAATGATAAGGAATTCAATCCTATCGTGCCTATCCTCATATCACATATATACATCACATCACATTATATCAAGTGTGACATAAGTCACTTGTTAAACACATATGGTGTAAGTTTGTGTGTAGGCGATCATAAGATCAAACAGGGGGCCTCACACCCGACTCGATGGGTTTAGCCATATGGCGGTCCATCTTTGTCATTGTGGAAAGGTAAAACCGATCCACGAGTAACTCGTTATGTTCGTGACATTAGGTGGCTAGTTAGGCCTACCCGAAATTACTCAAAAACGTTAACTCGTTTGTTGCAAAGAGCCACCAATGCAACCACCTCAACGTACTTGCCTCAATTGGTAAGCACGGGTTAAGCTTAACACTTTCACCTTAGATTTAGCTCGAGCATTTCACATTAATATTCACATTCAACATCATCATTAGGGCCCTTACTCTTGCACGTGGCATAGCAACCTATTAAGTCTAGTGACTAGGTGTATAAGCCATGTATTCATCACATTACATATTCATATAAACATACATTCATCACTAGCATCATATCATATAACCATACACATCACACACCAAATTCATGCAAATAATTACCCAAGAAACCACCCTCATGATTCCGAATAACCAATCTAAACGAGACATAGTTGGGTAATGTTACCGCATGCAAAAACTAAGTTTTGTTGTTCCTCATGTGACAAAAATAGTGTATCTTACCTTTGCGAAGCGCACAACCACTTATAACAAACGTTAGCAAACTTGGTGAGCATTCCCGACTACCTATCAAGGGTATAATCAATAAATGAGCTAACTAACCATCTAATAGGACACTAGCATTATAAATTAGACTCTTCCATGATTTTGTGGCCACTGAAATCATCGAAAATGGAATTACGGTTTAAAAGTTATGGACGTTTGAAAGAAAACTCAACTTTTACAGTAACTCACGACGCGAGGACTATGGGTCGTGACGCGATTTTTCCCTCTGACCTGAAAGACTCGAATTTGCACAAAAGTCGCGACGCGAGGTGTCCTAATCGCGAAGCGATTTTTGTCTGACAACAACCAAACATCAACCAAACTTATCCAAACACAACCCATTCGAACCCAAACCCTTAGCACGATTTATACACATAAAAATACCCTTAAACATGACTCAATTGACAACTTGATGCCATCAATTGGTCTTTGAATCATCGGCTAACATTGATTACCAATTGCCGTTTATACAACACAAAATCGATTACTTTATGAACACAAATCCAACCCAGACCTTATGACCTTAATCAAAGACCTGAAACTATCTTAGAAACATCAAAATAACATAACCCATTCATCAAGTTTGAAACTTGATGTCTTTAACCAATTCAATTGATGATTCCTTACCCGAAAACATTACCGGTTACATCCATAAACACCATTAATCAATCCCAACCCATGAGATCCTAATTGATTAACTTAAATCCCTTATAATTACTCATAGATTATGACTGAATGAGGGATTCGAAGGAAACTTGAAGAAGAGACTTAGGGTTTTGAGAGAGATATTCGTTCAGAGATTATGACTGAATGAGGGATTAAAAGTCACGTATATAGGCTATTTCTCTTCTGGACTAACTTTGCAAACTCGACATCTAAGCCCTCGTACTTTCTAATAACTCCAATTATCACTTAATTACTCATTTAAGCCTTTTAATTCACCTTTCACCTATCGGGAATACTTCACAATATCGCTTACCATCATTTTAGACTTCATTAAACATATGATCATCTCATCTTTAACATATAGCACATAAACACATTAATTGCACATAAACACATTTTACATAATTATTACCTAACGGTAACTAACGATACACTAACGACATATTTAACGATTAATTCAGAAAGTTCGGGATGTTATAATTACCTCCCCCTTAAGATCATTCCTTCCTCGGAATTATTTCAGCATCAAATAATTGAGGATATTGTTCTTTCATCACCGACTCTGTTTCCCATGTCATGCTTTCACCACGTGTATGCTTCCATTTCACAAGCACCAAATCAATAACTTTGTTCCTAAGCTTCTTTTGCTTCCGGCCAAGAATTTCAACCGGTTCGTCTATAATTCGCTTCTTTGGATCAATACTTACATCTTCCAATGGAATCACACTGGTCTCGTAAGCTAAACACTTCCTTAGATAACATACATGAAATGTACTATGAATTCCATCCAATTCAAGAGGCAATTATAATCTATACGCTTGTTCATTTACTTTCTCCAATATTTTGAAAGGTCCAATAAATCGAGGACTTAACTTTCCTCATTTCCCAAATCGAATAATACCTTTCGAAGGTGAAACTTTCAGCTTAACCATTTCACCTTCTTTGAAATCAAAAGGCCTCCTTTTCTTATTTGCATAAGCCTTTTGGCGTTCACGAGCTACACGAAGTGCTTCCTTAGCAACATTCACCTTCTCCGCTATCATTTGCACAATTTCAGGCCCGTCAAAATGTTTCTCACCCGGTTCCAACCAACAACTTGGAGTCCGGCACTTTCTACCATAAAGCATCTCATATGGTGGCATACCGATACTTGCATGATAACTATTATTATACGCAAAACTCAATAAGAGGCAAATGTGTATCCTAAGCTCCACCATACTCCATAACACACTCCCGAAGCATATCTTCCAAAGTTAGAATTGTCCTTTCACTTTGCCCATCGGTTTGCGGATGATAGGCGATGCTTAAATGTACTTTAGTTCCCAATTCCTTTTGAAGACTCTTCCAGAAATTAGAAACAAACCTTGAATCATGATCCGACACAATCGATAGTGGAATTCCATGCTTGGAAACCACCTCTTCCACATATAAAGTAGCAAGCTTCTCCATCGGTGCATTTTCACGAGTAGGAAGAAAATGTGCACTCTTTGTCAGTCGATCAACTATAACCCATATCATATCATTACCCATTGGCGTTCTAGGCAATTTAGTCACATAATCTATAGTTATATGATCCCATTTCCATTCTGGTATATCTAATTGTTGCAACTTACCATAAGGCTTTTGATGTTCAGCTTTAACCTGCGCACATGTTACACACTTTTGGACAAACAAACCTATATAACCTTTCATATTAGGCCACCAATAAATTGGTTTCAAATCTGCATACATCTTTGTTGCACCAGAGTGAATTGAATATTGAGTCCTATGGCTTCCTCAAGTAACAACTCTCGGTTGCCACCAAATAAGGGTACCCAAATTCTACCCTTAAAAGTCTGAAATCCTCGACTGTTCACCAACATCTTCAATCTTTTCTTCTTACCTACTGCTTCTTCCTTTACATTTTCATCTAATAAAGCTTCAACTTGGGCTGACTTGATACACTCAAGCAACCCAGATTCAGCTCTAGTAACCATAGCACATAAATGACTTGAAGGAACATAACCCTTTCGACTCAATGCATCGGCCACCACATTGGCTTTTCCTGGATGATATTTTATCTCACAATCATAGTCCTTCATTAATTCCATCCACCTACGCTGCCTGACATTCATACCCTTTTGAGTGAAGACATACTGTAAACTCTTATGATCGGTATACAACATACATTTAGTGCCATATAGATAATGTCTCCATAACTTCAAAGCAAAAACCACTGCAGCTAGTTCAAGGTCATGAGTAGGATAATTCTTCTCGTGTGGCTTCAACTGACGTGAAGCATAAGCAATTACCTTGTCCTACTGCATAAGAACACAACCCAAACCGTAAATAGAAGCATCACTGTACACTACTAAATCATCAGTGCCCTCGGGTAGAGCAAGAACATGAGCTTCACACAACTTCTTTTTTAGCAATTGAAACACCTTCTCTTGAGATTCAGTCCAAATAAACTTAACTCTTTTCTTTGTCAACTCTGTCATCGGCTTGGCAATACGGGAGAAATCCTGAATAAATCTCCTATAGTAGCCAGCTAAACCAAGAAAACTCTTAATCTTCGTAGGAGACTTAGGCGTTTCCCATTTCATGACAGCTTCAATTTTCGCAGGATCAACTTTAATTCCATCTTTAGAAATAACATGCCTAAGGAATTGAACTTCCCTAAGCCAGAATTCGCACTTGGAGAATTTAGCATATAACTTCTTCTCCCTAAGAACTTCCAAGATCATTCTTAGGTGCTCGCGATATTCAGCTTCAGATTTAGAATAAATCAAAATGTCATCAATATAGACAATGACAAAATGATCAATAAACGGACGACAAACCCGATTCATCAAGTCCATGAAAGCCGCTGGAGGATTTGTCAAACCGAATGGCATGACCAAGAATTCATAGTGTCCATACCGAGTACGGAAAGCTGTCTTAGCTACATCATCCTTTTTGACCTTCAATTGGTGATAACCAGATCGCAGATCAATATTAGAGAAATAGGATGCACCTTGCAGCTGATCAAATAAATCATCAATCCGAGGAAGAGGATACTTATTCTTCACCGTTCGTTTATTCAACTCACGGTAGTCGATATACATTCTCATCAATCCATTTTTTTTTCTTAACAAACAGAATAGAAGCTCCCCATGGCAAGGAACTCGGATGAATGAAATCTTTATCAAGAAGTTCCTGGAGTTGAGACATAAGCTCTTTCATCTCAATAGGAGCTAAACGATAGGGTGCTTTAGCTACAAGAGTAGCACCAGGCACTAGATCAATTTGAAAAGTGACCTCACGGTCAGGAGGTATACCAGGTTGTTAGTCCAGATTTCACTGGACAGTTGTCCAGTTTCACTGGATAGTACGTATGATTTGTCCTGTAATATTTATAAGCTAGTAAACTATACTTCTACAGTGAACCTTTCAGGTTCAGTTTACTGAAGCTTCTCTCCAGTCAAGATCTACTCAACTGAAGCATTCTTATGAATGTCGAAGGCTGAATAAGTAGACTGAAGAACTTTCCAGTGGCGGAGTCCAGTGAAAGGTCTTACCATATTGAAGACTGAAGACGTTTCCTTTTTGTTAAGTAATTACAAAGCTTAGCACAAGTTCCGAGAAAATACTACTTGCATATATTACAAAGATAACAAATATCTTTGTAATTAATGCAAACGGCGTACAAAGTATTGGTAGTCCAATCAAAGGACTTTACATACCATACTTTATACACACATATGTGTATAGCATTTATTGCAAACACTTGCATAAATATCTATCTCATACCAAACCGTGTTTATACGTATTTGTCTAAGTATTCGTACATGGACATTGCCTATAAATAGAAGTAGGCATGAGCTTTAAGCCCAAAAACCTGAAACCCGGAATTGACCCGCCCGAAACCGACCCGACCGAACACCAACCGGTTCGGGCTTCGGTCCAGCAAATCATTGGTTTTTCGGGTTCGGTCCGGGTTGGTCCAAAACCCGAAAATTCCCGGGTTGGCCCGATAAAACCGAAAGTGAAAAAAAAACATGCATGAAATATACTTACTGAAGCAGCGGTAGTAAATAATCATGACGGTGATGAAGTTAATCCATTTGAGATCGTTAAAGAAGTATAGCGTTGAAGTTTTTTGTCATTATGACCGTGATGTTTTTTTATACACATATACCACTGGTAATGAATAGGTATGTGATTTGAGGAGAAAGTGATGGTTTACTCAATTTAATTTATTATATTTGTATGAAAAAGTGGGTAGACACAGTTTCTCGTATATAATATGGGTTTTTTATATATAAATATCCGTTTCCCATGTTTAAAGTAACCATTATTTTACTATTATTATTATATATATAAAATAAAAGAAAGTAACTATTTGTACAGACTACAGACACATTTTTGACTTTTTGGTATAACCAAACTCTTTCTTTACCCCACTCACACACACACACACACACACACACACACACACACACATATATATATATATACATATATATATATATATATATACATACATATATATATATATATATAAAATACCATATCAGATAGTGCACGACAAAAGAAAGAAAAGAAACGAAATCACGAACCAAGAGGAAGAGCACCATCGCCAACTCATCACCACTCTCGCACCACCCTCCTTTTACAACGTAGAACATGAAAACATCATGCATTGAAAATAGAGCATACATGGAAACTTCATTTTCAGTCCAGCCTTAAAAACCGAACCCAACCCGGTTTAACCCGGGACCGAACCAAACCTCCCGAGAGGTTAACGGGCTAGGCTTCGGTTTCGATTTGCTTGCCAATTCGGGTTTCGGGCCTAGCCGGGCCGGTTCGGTTCGGTTCGGTTTGGTTCGGTTCGGGTTTCGACCCGTGCACATGCCTAAATAGAAGAGTAGTAAATACGTAAGAATAACAAGTCGTTGAATCTAAAAGTTATTATACTTACGACGAAACAAAAACACTTCAAGTATTTATTAGTGCATTTACTCTTTTGTATTTTCTACCTTAGATCAATTGTTTCTTTCATAGGTTGTTAGAATATTTGTTTACATTATTCTGATTTCGCACAACCTTTGTATTTTGTTTATGTTCAATAAATCAAAATACATTTGAAAAACTCTTGTGTTCTAATTTACTTGCTTACTATTTTATATCATTGTGTTTGCTTTAAAGTTCTAAATTAAAGACTTATGTATTGTTTATCTAAACTGGTTGTATAACCTTATAGTTTTGGTAAACATACTTTGATCGTTATTGACATAGAGGTGTCTACGTTTATTGGGCCATCCTAAGAAAGCGGACCTAACAATTGGTATCAGAGCAGAAAGTTTAAATTCATAAACTTGATCTGTTGTGACGGTCGATAACGTAAATTATCAACAAGTTCTTGGAGACATGCCTCCTCCTCCTCCTGGAGGTGGTAATACTTCAACTATTTTAATTACACCTCCTTTTAATACAAATCCTTTTTCTTCTACTCCTTCACCGGCTATTCCCTCTCAAAATGTTCATGTACACTTTCTTAATAATCATGTTCCTAAATTCAATGGGGATAGTGAAACTTTTATTACATGGAAAGCATGCATGATAAAATACATAGCTGGTGTGGAAAAAACTTAACCACCATTTTAAAAGATGGACCATATGTTCCTGGAAATGTTTCTCCAGTTATAAATCCTGATGGGTCTCAACGTTTTAAAACAAAAGTGAGGGATCATTGGTCTGAAGAAGATCATAGGCTGGTGAAATTAGACAATAAACTCCAGAATATGATCTTGGCCGCTGTTCCTCCTTCATTTGTTCCTACTCTTGTTCTTTTTGAAAATGCAAAAACCATGTGGGGAGAACTTGTGACTCAATTTGAAGGAACTGCTGAAACAATGATAAATAGGAAGGTTGCTTTAAATAAAAAGTATGAATCCTTCTTCGCACTTCCAAAAGAATCTCTTACTGATACATACATCAGGTTCACCAGTTTGGTGAATCAGCTTAAAGCTTTGGGTGTGAATAAGGATCCAGAAATTTTACTCGAAAATTTTTGTGACATCCTTCCTTTAAAATAGGAAAATCTTATTTTGGTATTAAGACAAGGCAAAACCTTGCACAGTTATACTCTCAACTCCTTATATGGGGCTTTCAGATATACTGAAGAAAACAATGCATAGAGAGCAGTGACTGAACAAGATGCCAAAAATCATGCTTCCACCAGTTCACATGCAGTTCAGTATACTGAACCTCGTGGATCTACACTGGTATCTTCTGAGAGTGTCCAGTCACACTCAATGAAGAAGATCATGTGTGATCTTATGAACTCTGGAATCACTGATGAAGTCACTTCTGATTGTGATGAGAATGACGATGATGATCTGGTAGCAATGATGGCTAAAACCTTTAAACGTTTTAAATTCAAAGTTGCTCGATCTAATGGACCCTATGCTTCTAGCTCCTCTGTTGATAAAACCAATCATACATGCTTTAAGTGTGGTAAGAAAGGTCATTTTCTGAAAGATTGCAGGTCTAGTCAGTCATACTCAAAACCGGGAATGCCCTCTTCTCCAGCTCCTTCTCTAGCCTTCCATAAAACTGATGATCGCTACAAAGACAAGTACAAGAAACTTAAAGCTCAGATAGCACTCATGTTAGTTGACAACTAGAACAAGAATGGTTGTTTGATGACCAAAAATGAAAAATGGGAAGAATCAGATGCCTCATCTGATGATGAAGAAGTTAGGGATATGTGCCTCATGGCTCTCAGTGAAGATCAGAAGCATCTTGTCAAAGATGACATTGATTCTGGAAGATGGGTCAATATCATCATGAAAAAGTGTCAGTATTTTTGGTGATGAATTAAACAAAGAACTCCAATTAGATCTTTTAGATCTTTTAAATAATGATTTAGTCTTCTGAAACTGTGCGCTCAGAAAGTCTAAAACTTTTTGATACTAATTCAGTTGATCTGAGCGCCAGTCAAGCTTATTTAGAGGAACTAAAAGATGTCCATCTGGGTCTCAAAAGTCAACAACTTATTTGTGCTGAACTTGCAAAAGAAAATCAAGATCTTAAAAAAATCCTTGAAAAAGAACAAAGAATTATTAAATCTTGGATGAAAATAGATCAATCTAGTGATGTATCTAGATTTGTTCAGTATGCTTTACCAGATCAAAAGAAAGCCTATCTTTCTGGAGATTTACATCTGGCATCAGTCATTACAAATGTCCACAAACTTCCTAAACAGTTTTTGACTACAGACTTCAGTGCAAAGAGTTGTGAAACCGATGAGATCCAACCATCTGAGGTTAATATAGGAAAGGCCCTGACAACCTCTCCAGTTAAAAAGGACACTCAAAAGAAGCCTTCACCTCAGCATCCTTCTTCCAAAAAGAAGATTGTATCCCTTCCTAAGCCATCGTTTCCAACTTCTGGAAAGGCTCAGGTGTCAAAAGAAGAAACCATTTTGTTACGTTTAGAGAGTCAATTTCAATTATTGGCTCGTCAAGTTCAAAGTTGCAATTCTAGATTAAATACTATTGAATCAACTTCTTCTAAACCTGTACAAAATGCAAAATCTTTTTCAAAATCTTTAAAGGATAACTCAGGAAAGAAAAAGGAAATCAAGCAATCAAAACCTAAAATCAATTTTGTTTCCGCTGGAGTCATAACTTCAGCATAACCTTCCAGTATCACTGACCAAAAATCTGAAAGGATTCTTAAGGGAGAATCCAGTGAATCCATCAATCGATGGGTTCCCAAATCTCACAATTGATTTTTGTTTGGTGTGCAGGGCGATCTGAAACGATATATCTGGTACCTAGAAAGTGGATGTTCTAGGCATATGACTGGATGTAAGGCCCTGTTGGAAGAGTACCAGGTTCAAACTGGTCCTAGGATTGTTTTCGGTGATGATTCATCTGGAGAAACTGAAGGATATGGTGTTATAAACAATGGACAAATCAAGTTTGGACATGTTGCATTTGTTAATGGTTTGAAATATAACCTGATCAGTGTCAGTTAACTGTGTGATGCTGGCAACAGAGTTTTGTTCGATGTTAATCATGGCACCATATTGGATAGGAATTGGAATGTGGTGTTAGTGGAACCAAGAAAAGGAAATGTGTATCCTTTAGATTTAAGCCCTGTTCCAGCTGAACAATGCTTTTGCTCTAAAGCTGATGAAGATACGAACTGGTTATGGCACAAGAGGTTATCTCATCTGAACTTCAAGAATATCAGCAAGTTGTCCAGAAAACAACTCGCTGAAGGGATTCCTCCTTTGTCTTTTAACAAAGACAAACCATGTCTAGGTTGTGAGATGGGTAAGCAGAAACGAGCCAGTTTTAAGACCAAGCAGAATTTTAGTGTCACTGAACCTCTTCACATGCTTCATATGGATCTTTTTGGTCTAGTGAATGTTCAAACCCGTGTTGGAAAAAGGTATACCCTTGTTATAATAGATGAATTCTCTAGATATTATTGGGTTATCTTTCTCAGGTCAAAAAGTGACGCTGTTGCTGAAATCATCTCCTTCATCAAACAAGTTGAACTCAAGCACAAAAGAAAAGTGTGTCAGTTAAGAAGTGACAATGGTACTGAGTTCAGAAACTCTTTACTGGAGCCTTTCTATACTGACACTGGCATCTCTCAGAACTTCTCATCAGCACACACTCCAGAACAAAATGGAGTAATAGAAAAAAAGAATCGCACACTGATAGAAGCTGCCAGAAGTATGCTAACTGAATCAGGTCTTCTCACCAGTTTCTGGGCTGAAGCCATTGCAACAGCATGTTATACCCAGAATCGGTCAGTCTATGTGAAGAGACACAAAAAGACAGCCTATGAAGTACTCCAGAATAGAAAGCCTAACATAGGTTACTTTCACATTTTTGGATGTCCAGTGTACATCCTAAATGATTCCAGTCAGCTGGGCAAGTTCGATGCTAAAGCTGATGAAGGATTCTTCTTGGGTTATTCAGTCATCTGCAAGGCCTTCATAGTCTTTAACCAAAGACTGGAAAAGGTTGAAGAGTCAATACATGTTACCTTTGATAAATCAAACAAAGCCATCAACAAAATTCCAATCCCCGATCCTCGAGTAACTCCAATCAGATTTTGTGAATCTGATCCTATCAACGACAATAAAGAAGATTCACAAGATATTGCTTCCACTCATACTGATGTGGAACCAACTCCTAAAGATCCTCCCGGTATCCAACTATAAAGTTCAAACCTCCAACTAAACTCACTATTGGAAGAAATGGTCGTGCTGAAGAACTAGTATCAGTCTCTATTGGAGAAACTTCTACAGAAGATGTACATGGTGCCTGTCACGTTTCACCTGACGCAGAAGCTGAAGTGATTCTTGAAGAATCAGTGGAACCTCAATCTGCGGAACCCCAGTATGAATCTTGCATTGATATAATAGTTAATCCTGGTCTCTACACAAAATGGACAAAGGCTCATCCTATTGATCAAATCATAGGAGATTCTACTGAAGGTGTCCAGACTAGGCGAGCCACATCAAACCAATGTTTATATGTCAAATTTCAATCACTGATAGAACCAAAGAAGATTGGTGAGGCTATGGAAGACCCTCACTGGATTGTAGCTATGCAAGAAGAGCTCACCCAGTTCGAAAGAAACCATGTATGGGATTTAGTTCCCAGACCAAAAGGAAGTAAATAACTGATTGGTACACGTTGGGTCTTTAGAAACAAGATGGATGAAGAAGGTGTTGTCATCCGAAACAAGGCCAGACTGGTTGTTCAAGGTTTTTGCCAGTCTGAGAGAATTGATTATGATGAAACTTTTGCTCCGGTTGCCAGAATTGAAGCTATTCAAAATTTTCTAGCTTTTGCTACTCATATGAAATTCAAGGTCTATCAAATGGATGTCAAAAGTGCGTTTTTGAATAGAGAATTGGAACAAGAAGTGTATGTCAAAGAGCCTCCAGGTTTTGTGGATCAAAAGCATCCAGATTATGTTTGTAGACTGAACAAAGCATTTTATTGTCTTAAAGAAGCTCCACGTGCCTGGTATGACACTCTTACTTCTGAGTAATGGTTTTTCAAGAGGTGCAATAGATAGTACTTTGTTCATTCAGCGTGAAAAAGGTAATATCTTACTTGTACAAATTTATGTTGATGATATTATTTTTGGCTCTACCGATGAAAAATTGTGCAAAAGGTTTTTGTAAGTGCACGTTTGGTGTGACAACAGCAACCATGATTTGATTAGTATTTTGTTTGAACTATTCTCATTATGTAATCATAGACAGTGTGTTTTGAATACTTGTGTTTTGAATGAATGATTACATTTCATATCTATTGTGTTTGTCTATCTTTCTATCTATCTATCTATCTATGTGTTTGGTTTAAGACTTGTACGTGTGTGATGATATTGTATTCATACAGATACGAGTGATAAATCGGTCAAGTTCTAAGTATTCAGAAATACTTAGAAAATGACAAATAATTCCTAACCTCGCATTGTACTGTAGCACGAACTTAGCTAAGTTCGTGGTACTGTTGCATGACTTTGGACACGAACTTAGCCAAGTTCGTGTCACTGTAGCACGAGATTAAATTATGTGTTTGGCTAACATCGTGTCGTGATGGGCCAGACTAGCCAAGTTCGTGTATACCGCCCAAGCCTACACGAACTTGACCCTAGACACTATAAATACGTACAAAAATACGTATGAATTAACACTTTCAGATATACTGAACCTCTGTCCTTCTATCTAATCAACATTGCGCGATCTTAGTTCGTCTTAGGGTGTTCTATACATCGAAAGACTTAGATAATCCAAGTAATCGGGTTATTGTGAGAGGATTCCGCACTCTCACCATAACAATAGTGTTCTCGTTAACGATCGGTTAACCGGGACTTACAAGAACTGATAGTGGTCTTACTAGTATAAATACGAGGCTTTATGATCGAGCTTAGGCAGATTAACATACACTCACTACTCTCTTCTCATCTATACTTTCTACAAATCACAAGTTTACTTGATTTTTCACGTAGTTCTCGATCAAAAGTGCTCTTTATCTTGTAATATTTTTACATATCTTTAATAAATTAAGGCAGGAACGATTGTTTCCTCCCGGGGTTTTTATGCCGGCAAACCTATAAAGGATCAAGGGCTTTTCTTCGTCAACAAATCGATGTGTCTTTAATCTTAGCTTATCATTACTTTCAAAGTCTTATATCTTGATTTACAAACGTATATCTTAACATTTTTAGAAATATCTTGATTTCAACACTTGAATTGCATCAACATTGTATTTTAAAACTTTATTTAGTCTTTTACATTGATTTCTTAGTCAAAACATTTCTATATCTTTAAAGCAATTGGTCACTTAATTATCTTGAGTCTTCTTAATTGATTATCTTAAGTAATTTTTTCCCAGAACATGCTACAGACCACCACCAATTCACTTCCCCAAAGGAAATAACTTTCAAGCTTCCCTTCTTAGAAGACTACACAATGCTCCATTGTCCGCTAGCTTTAGTTTACCCCACCTGACCATTGCCTTGCACTTAAGGCTATGCGGTATGGAGCGAACAACCCGGCGACCCAGGCCCGGATCGCCTGTGGTTCACCGGGAACACCCCCACCCCCCTGCGATTTGCACCCCCGGTGACCCCCATGGTTCCTCTTCATCTCCTCTGACTTTCCTTCCTTTCTGTCCTTTCTTTCCTTTCTGTATATATATATTTGTAAGTATATATATGTATATCTAATAGTATATATATAAAAAACAATGATTAACGGTGCCACCTGTCGCGAGTTGTCCCACCCTCCTGGGTAGCCGCACTCCCCCTTTTTTTTGAGGCTACCCAACATGCTGACTAGGCGCCACGTGTCACGAATCACCCCCATCTTGGGTAGCCACATACCCTTTAGCCTAAGTATTCTTATAAAACTGTGACAACTGTCCCCTGAGCGTCCCGTCCGGTCGTGATTCAGTTCGCCGTCATCGGTAATGAGACTAGACTGTCGATTTATTTAATATTAAATAATGGTCGTGATCGTGTTCTAACTCGTTTGTTCGGTATTGGTGTTTGAGATTGTGAATCCGTGAGTATGTTTAGATGACGGATTAGTGCGAGTGCGTGTCTAGATAAGATTTGGAGTTATGTTTATGATGTTGTGTGGTCATGAGAGTTCGAGTTCGAGTTCGTGATAGGTCACTAGTCGTCTAGGAAATGCCAAGTTTTAAAATACTTTATGTTTATAAAATAAGACGTGTTTATTTTATGAACAATAAAATATGTCAAGTTTATAGTCGTTATGGACATAATTGGAAAATAAAGATTTTGGTGTCGGTTTTATGTTTTAATGAGATTTAAGTCAAAAGACTCATTTAAACGAATGGTTTTCCAGGTAAAACTGTAAAGTCTTGCGAGAGTCCAAATGGGGAGTATAAAAGCTTTTCACCTTCCATTTCCTTATCCATTTCTTATCCATTCAAGTTCTCTCTCTCTCTACTTTCTCACTCTAGAAACTTTGCAAGATTTTGATCCAAACTCGTTTGTGTGTCGATTGGTAAGTGTTTTATGTAATCCATTGCTCGATCTATCCTAGAAATGCCTTGAATCTTGGAAAAATTGATGAAAAAGTTTCTAAGTTCGTCATTAGGGTCCAAAATCGAAGGTTTCTGTGACAACTGTCACCTGACCTTTCCGTCCGGTCGTGACTCAGTTCGCCGTCGTTCGTAATAGAGTATTAGTCGTCTAATGAAATGCCAAAGTGAAATATAATATGGTCCAAAATAAAGACTTTGGTGTTGGTTTTGTGTTTTAAATGATTTCCGGGTCAAAGGACTTAATTAAAACCAATGATTTTCCGGATAAAACTACAAAGCCTTTGTCAGTATAAATATCTCATTTTGTCCCATTCCAACTCCATTTCTATGTACTCCTTCTCTCACTAGTTTCTCTCTCTAAAACTTTTGAGAATCTTCGAGCTAATCGTGTTTGTGGATTATTTGGTAAGTGCTTTGTACAATCAATTGCTCGATCTAGCCTAGAAATGCCTTGAATCTTGTCAAAAATGATGAAAAAGTTTCAAACCC
>JAOXNX010000035.1:11251422-11261791 GCA_028566075.1 Solidago caesia
GCTCCACCTCCATTTCCAATTCCATTTCCATTTCTATTTCATTTCATCTTCAAAGATTTCAAGTGATTTAAACAACAAATTCATTCAAGAATCAATCCCATTTCTAGTAAGATCAAGTTGATGAGTTTTGTGTGTGTGTGAGTGTGTGTGTGTGTGTGTGCCGTGAGTGAAGAAGGAAAAGATGGAAGAATTGTGATCATCCATTTCTTCATTTGGTTATCAAATCTTTGAGGTAAGTTACTTTCCATCTAATGATTTGCAATTAGGGTTCTTGAGATTTAGTGGAATTGGGGGTTTCTTTAGCAAAGATGAATTTAGAGTATTATTATTGAAATTGGTTACTAGATTACTAGTAATAATGTTATTGTTTGGGATAATGGTTGAATGATGACTTTGATATGGAAATGTGGTAATAGATATTTTTATTATAATTATGGAAAAAGTTAGTGATATGAGATTTTGTGAGGGAACTTGAGTCCCATTGAAATGTATGATGAAAATGAGTGTTTTGATAATTGTGGTGTAACCACATTTCGTAAGAGAGATATTGGAAATGATGATTTCCATATGAAAAATGATATAACCATATTGAAATGGTAAATTGTGTTGAATACGAAAATGAGATTTTGAAATGGTAAGATTACTCGATAGTGTGAATTAATAAATCGAGTAAAAAGGGGAACTAGTGAGTTAAGGTTATGGTTAGATAACCTTGTATGTGAAAGATGGCCTTATGAATGTTTTGTGATTTGATTATTGCTAGGTTGAAAGCAATGACGATTGTATTGTGGTCATCTTGTTGTAGTTGCATTGGAGGTGAGTATTCTTGCATACATCTATATGTAAATTGGGTCGATTACAAGTGCGGGTGCGTCCCAGGCTTGTGACGATTCGGTTGTAGGCCTTTTGTGGCCATTTATTAGTTAAATCATGCGTATGTACAACGTAGTGATTATATTGTGATATGGATCCATATATGTGAAAATGTGTTAAGGTGAGCATGCAAGAGATGGTATGACGGTACCATAGGCTACATGCGACAGACCTTACGTGGTTGCCCTCCAATGTATGTGTAAATGTATGCAATTATATTCACTAAGCATTGGCTTATTGTTTAGTTGTTTAACTTTTTAGTAGGTTCCCGGAAGTGATTGTGGTTAGCTCGAAGTGATGTGGCTTTATGAAGTTGGACGTAAAGGTATTGACTATTTGTGGGTTAGTATATGATACGTCGGTAGTAGCCCTTTTGACTTTGGCTCTTGATATAGACTTTGGTTATTTGTTTATGTTATCGTAATTGTAAGTTTTGAGTTCAATGCTTTTGTAAATGGTTGAAAGGAATGAAGTCTTGGATAATTGTCGTTTTGTTGTAAAGATGGTGTTAGTAAAGTTGAAATCAAAGTCTTTGTAAGTGAAAATATGTTTTGCACCTTTGAATGTTACCATTTGGGTAAAACGGCGGGTAGTCGACCCGTTAAGTTTGTAAAAGTTGTTTTGATTAAGATTATGGTATGAAAGGTTTGAAATGGTCGTTTTGGTTATGTTTAAGAAATGAAAATGTGTATTGTATTTAAATTTGGCGTTTTGGCAAAATGGGCAAAAAGGCGGGTTTGTGACCCGTTTGTTTGAAAATGTCGTTTTGAGCAAAGTTATGATTAGGCAAGTTATTTTTGGTCCAAAATGTTCATCTTAGCTATAAACGTTCATCTTAGTTTTGATTTCTTCATCTTGGTTTTGATTTCTTCATCTTGGTTCTGAGTTGTTCATCTTAGTTCTGAAGTGTTCATCGTAGTTCTGAAATATTCATCTTGGTTTTGATTTCTTCATCTTGGTTGTGAATACTTCATCTTGGTTTAAAAAAAAAAAAAAAAAATATTTAGTCTTTTCGAGTTTGGTCGTTTCAATACGGCTTCATAATTGTATCATCTTTTCACTTACTATATTACTTTTAATAATATAATAATACTATAAAATTTGGGGTGTTACACTTGACATGCAAGTTTGACCATTTGACCAATTTACGAGTTTGACCAAAACCTACGAGTTTGACAGCGAGTTTCAACATTTGCGAGTTTTGACCAAAAATATGCGAGTGTGATCTGGGTGCGAGTTTCACCCTGTTTTGCAAGTTTCTTCCAGGAAACTCGCACGAATGAACTTCAACGGAAAACCCAGATTTTAATCCTCGTTTTGACTTGTTTTTGAGATGTAAAACATATGTAACTTGTTTGTAAACATAAAAGTAAACTTTTGGTTGATTTTCTTGATTAGAAAGCGGTTTATTTCTTAGATTTTCGAGATTAAACATAAAGTGATAATAATATAACTTTTCTTCAATAAAAACGAGATTTCAAGTAAAAATACTTACAATTTAGCTATGAAATAACACACCAAAACCAACCGGGGTGCGAGTTTGAAGAAAACAAACTTAAATCTTGAGTTTTGGAAGAAAAGTGTGTGTGTTCTTAGAGAGATATGCGTGTTTGAGAGAGAGAGAGGTGGAAGAAGGGTGTGAAAAATGTGTTTGTCTGTGCTTGAAAGTTTAGTCTCTCCTATTTATAGTCACATAGCAAGTGCTCTTAAAATACCCCTTATTACTTACAAAAGTCTGGACGACACATAGTAAAATTATTATAAGGACTCATTAGTAACATAACTCCTTTTCATTAAAGGAAACACCTCGAAACATTATTTTAATATCTTTTACACATTTGGTATTTCTAACAGACCACTAGTACCCTCTCACACAGTATCGACATATTAGCAACCAAGGTTTCTAACTAATCGAAAGCTCCACAAAGCATTAGAACTCGAATCACATAGTAATCACCTTAACACCCACTCTAGACGATCTACAAAGATTTACGATCAATAGTTTTTACACAAAAAAATTTTCAAAAAAAAATAATAGTTGCACAAAGAATAGCAGGCTCAAATGACAGTTGTTACAGTTCAATTTTGGTTTTTTTGGTTCAGTGTTTTTGGTTTGGATCATTTTTGGACTATCGGTTCGATTTTTGCTCACTTCTCCTACCTAGTACTTTAGAAGGGCATAAATTAATGTTGGTATAAAAGGAGATGGAAACTAGATTACTTAAGGTTGTTATATTAAAGTTAGAATGTCAAGTCTCCACAATTTTATTACTTCAACGTTAAAAAATGTCTCGCTTTCTTCTAAAAAGGTATGGAATTTATTCACAAAAGCTTGGGATTTCAGGCTTTGGGCTTTCTTTTGAGCTTTCTCGAGGCCATGGCCTTAGGCTAGCCTCAGCCCATATCATGGCTTTTACAAATAATTTAAATCACGTTTAGGACTATTGGGTCAGGTTTTTTCGGGCTCTTTTGGGTCGGGTCTAAGCTCGAACTTGGGCTTAAGCCCATTTGTGCACCTCTACCTTATTGTACCGGGTTCTTATCTGGAACTTCGATTAGATCTAATTAAAAATCATTTTATCTTACTACATCCCTTTAAAAAAAAAAAAGAAAGGTAAATGGGTGGGAACCCTCCGGTCCCATGTACCGTATTGGTACCCTGTGTCTCTACCGCATCGACAACAGCCCGGTGACTCCCCAGAGAACTTGGTGGGCACAAAGAGCTTGTTATCAAGATTCGAACCCGCACCACATGTGCTGCCGAGCCTCTTTGTTAGGGGGCGGTACCACTAGGCTATTAACCCATTGGTTGACTACATCCCTTTAGATTAATCCTATCTAGTTGACAAGCGTAATAACTCCCATATTAACTATTGATCTTACTACATGCACCACATTCTATCCGTCGTCACCATATTAAGGTAGTCACATTTGAATTTGCCTATATATAACTATACTCATGTTGATACTCTAGCCGATTATGACATATAACTCAATCCACCACATAGTGGTGTGAATTTTTAAGCTTGAGGTGATGATGTAAGACCCATTTCATTTAAATGGAAGAAATTTTGTTTACGTTGAAGTTATCGAGCAGAGGACAAATCTTTCAATCAGATGTATGTAGCCTAGTCAAAATATCATGTCATTTTTAAACTCTTTCCTTGATCACTCCAAAATATTGCCTAAAAAGTTTTTATTGGTTAAAGAAATGCAAAATCCAAAACCATATACAATATAAAATACAATAGAAAATATTGATTCCTTCGAAACATTCTAATATTAACCTTTTTATTAACCACAAACTCACAAGAGATATAATCACATATACTTAAATCCAAGACGACGACGACAACAACCGTACCCAATCTCTGCACGAGGTATGGGGGAGGTGATGTATAGACAGTCTTGTCTCTATCCAAAAGTACAGAGACTGCTTTCATATGGACCTCCGACCAAACGAGAAAAGATACCAATAAGAATAGGGGTAACTAACCATACCTGTATACTTAAATCCAAAAAATCTCTCAAAAATAACACAACAAATTGTAACCATGACCACATAACAACCCTATTTATTCTCCTTGTATGCAAACAACCTAAATTTTTACCTTCTTGTAATAAATGTATATTCATCCAATCATTTCATAATATCACAAAATAAACAAAAACAAAAACAAAAAAGAAAAACTTATTTCCTCCCTTTCCAAACATATTTAAATTTAGAAACAAAATCTCATTTCATTAAAACAACAAGAAGAAGAAGATAGAATCATTTTTGCTGTTATCCATTTTATATAATAATTACATTCCAAACTTCAACGTCCCTTTCTCTTCTATCTCTCGCTTTCTCCTATGGATTCCGATTTTTGGACCGCCCGTCTCGCCGCCGCTAAACGGCAATTCACGATGCAACACCACCACCATAATCATCAGTCTTCCCATCTGGGTTCGGTTTGTTTTTACTTATTATTATGTTTTTTTTTTCTTATTTTCAAAAAGATTGGATCTTTTTTGTTAAAGATCAGTGCTTTTTTGTTTTAAAGATTATTTGTGTTATTTTATGATCTGGGTTTGTTTTATTTATTAAATTTATGATCTGGGTTTGTTTTATATATATGTATATTTCAGATCGGTTGAACGTTGATGATTTTGAGGTTGAAGAAGAAATCCGACCCGATTTTCCATGCCCGTATTGTTATGAGGATTTTGATATTGGGTCTTTATGTTCTCATCTTGAAGATGAACACTCTTGTGAATCCAGAGCCACTGTAATCTTCTTTCTCTTTCTCTCTTTGTGTCTATATTTATATCTATCTATATCTACATATGTGTATATAATTATATAATTATGTATATATATATATATTTTGATTAGTCAATTTTGATGTAAAAAGGCGTTGACTTTTTTTCCTTTGAAATGATGAATTTGAAGTCTGATTTTGGTTAAAATCCAAGTTTCCATTTTTATGAACAAGGGATATCTTTTTGGATAAAAAGTTACTATTTTTGGTATTATTTAGAAGGATATCGTATTTCATATTTGTTTGGTATTAAAATCATAGTAACAATCTATCATATGCCTTGGTTTCAATTCATCTAACTTTCTAAACGGAGAGGGATATTCAGGCTACCCTGGGTGAGTCGAGTTTGTGGCTCTGATGTGCATGGCCTAACCGGTATTCTTGTGGCCGTTTTCTGACTCTTTCTTGGCCATCCGAAGTTGTTTAACCAGGAAGGTTTCGAACCTGGGTCTAATTTGCGACCTCCAAGCTGCCTTATTTGTAGGCCACCTTGAAGATCGTTAATTCATCTAACCTTCTATTCTTAACATGATTTTATCTGCATATATGCTGATTTTGAACTCTTTAAAATAAAAAAAGATTGCCAATAATTTTCAATACAAGGACTACAAATAGAATGACATTGATGTTATAAAAAGTGCGTATTCCCGTTTGATTTTTGTTGTTAGTACGTTCTTGTCTAGGATAGGTAGACCGAGACTTTGAATAAGGCTTCAGCTTTTTAGGATTGTGAATAAAACTTTCCAAATACATAGCTCTTTTATGGGTTTTGAAAGATGTAACTTTGATCGCCCTACAGATTTTCTGAGTTTATAGCTTTATTAATGGCATGAAACAATTGCTTGCAAAATTAACAAAAGCAGGCCAGTTTGACATGAATACATAGTTACATACCACATTGGTAAAAATGATTTTGTTTAGTAATGACTTATTTGACATCCAGTTTATGTTTTTTAATCTTTCTATGTGGTTCTCGATGTCCGTTGAATAATAGTTCCCGATGTATGTGAGTTTGAAGTCATTCATTAGCTTTTTGTCATGATTCCCACATTATTGATCAAGTTTGTTATGTGTCTAGGGTTGCTATCGGTTTTGCTATTGAGGAGTATTTTAGACATTTCACCAGTAGTTATAGCATTGTTAAACTAAATGGAGTATCTCAAATTTTGCAGTTTTCTTAGGTAGATGGAGTACTTGTATTTGATTATAGAAATTTCATAAACATATTACCTACTCCACGTGTCTTAGAATAAAATTATTTGACTTTGGCTTGTTGATCAAATCAAAAAATTATTATTCAACAATGAAAAACATGAAGAAAACACGGTCATTATTAATATGTACATTGAGGGTAATAGGCAGAAAAGTTGTTTTAGGAAGTTTTTGAGAAAATAGGGAATGATATAATTGCTAGATCCTAGGAGCTTTATTTATTTGTTTCCTACTCCTTTTGTCTCAGAATAGTTTTATGGCTAATTAGAGGCATAACATAGTTAAAGCTTTTTACTTTGAATTTTGGATCAAATACCTGAAATACAAATTAATAATTAAAAAAATATGGCCAAAACACCCTCAACAATTTGTAAGGATGACATTTTTAGATTTTTTTTATAGTTTTAGCTTCAAATTTTGTGAGAGATGAAATTTGTTGCAATTTCTTTTCAGACCGATAATTTCAAGTTGCATGAATCTCATAGTGGTAAATTTTCTTTGCAGATCTGTCCAGTTTGCTCTGCTAAAGTGACAAGAGATATGTTAAGCCATATCACTCTGCAGCATGGACACTTATTTAAAATATCCTTCTACTACGGAAAATTAATCCTTTATTTAACTGCCAGTTGCATTGAAAGCCCACCTTTCATATCATTAGTAGTTCATACAAATCATGAGGCTAGACTGCTTTATATTAATTCAGTATTGGTTTCGGAAATTCAGTGATCCACCTTATGCTATTCAGTTTCGTTACTTCAGGAAAACAGTTAGGCAAACCGCCCAGTTTATAGTTTTACCATGTCCAATGCTGCATTGACAGATGGTTTTAGTTTCAAAAATATTTCTTTAACATAAGACCAAAAATAAAATAAAATTCTGGCAGCGGCCGCCATTGACAGGTTGGTTGGTGGTGCCTGAAGCCAGCTGCTGAGGTGGCAGTTGGTGGTGGTGGATGTTAAAAAAGGGAGGGGTGATGTGTCACTTTTTGTTGAATTGGGAAAGGGGTTGCTTAGCTTTTCTGTTGATGCTACTTAAAATGGGGAAGGGGTTTTTGCTATATAGAATAATATAGATTGATATTATATAAAAGATTTTTCAAGGTTATTTTTTGGATTTTAAAACTAAATTTCCTGATGTAGAACTACATTAGAATATCACCATTGTCCCACTCTTTTGAGTTTAGACTCTCTTTTGTGCATCGAAATATCAAAATTCCCACTAAATTCTCATTGCTCAGTTCTTCTTTGTTGGTGCAAACATAATATCATTTTTGGACGAGTGAGATCGTTTGTGATTATTACCCGTTAAAAAAGTTATATTGATCTAATAATAGTAAATAATATATTTTTCTAATAGAATGATTTAGGAGGTTTTATGCATCAAAACTCACTTTGGGCTACTTTCAACCCATTTGACCCATTCATAGGTATGTGCATTGAATTTGCCACACATTTAGTTATCTCTGATTCAACTAAAACCTCAGATTGTGAATGCCACTAATGTTAAGGGTATCGTATTTCCTATTGAAGTTGTCCTTAACGTAAAGAATACATGCAGCGACGTCGTAGACTACGCAGAGTAGCTGTCCCAAACAGTCAGGCTCTTTCCCTTTTGGGTCGTGATCTTAGAGAGGCTCATCTGCAGGTGCTTCTTGGTGGCGGCGGTGGTGGAGGCTATAGGTCGTCAAATATCACTACATCATCATCGACAAGTGCCGCGGCTTCTGATCCTTTTCTTTCATCTTTGGTTCTAAACTTTCCTGGCTCTGAAGCTGAAGAAATCTCCAAGTCAATAGTGTCGAATGTTGAAGAAAGTTCCTTGAAGAGTCCAACTCCACAACATATATGGAAATCAAGGTAATGTTACCACTCAAGTGTTTTTTCGTTTTATTCTCAACTTTATAGATTATGGATTTGAAAGAATATCCACTACAATAGGTCAGTTATTTCTACTTCATTTTGGTGCATATTCACACATTATCAAAGGGACCGAATCATAATATGTGGCTTTATCAGTATGTGGAGAATTTGGGCATGAGGAATTGCTTTGGGGTGGTCTTATTTGAAGTGAGATCCAAACGTGTAAAGAATTTCAAGGGTGGGAAATTTGTGATTGGGTGTATTGGTAATGGGTCAAGATGGTTAGTTATTTTAGACTGGCGGGATGAGTGACCCACACGGCACAAACAGTCCTTGTCCTTTTTTTTGTTGTTGTTGTAAAATATCTAATATGTTAAATATGATTAGTACTTTAGGAGGTCAAATGCATGAAAAATACTATTTGGGTAACTTTTGACATATTTGACTTGTTTATTTGATAGATTAATTGTTTGATTTTACCGCTTTTACATTATAGATCAAACATAGCTTAAATCAACCCATTGATAAGTGAAAAGTGAGTTTGCTACTACTAAAGCTGTATATTTATAGTACTATAACCACATGTTTCTTTCTCACAGTTTTGATCCTTCATTGAGTTTTGAAGAACGGGAAAAGAGAATGAGACAGGCCACAGGACGGGCCGTTTTTCTCCAAGATCTGCTGGTATCAACGCTTTTAACTGACTAAATCTAACATTGAGAGTGAGAACCGAGCAAGTAGTCTGCAAAATATAATGTCAAATTATCTGATTAAGCAGATTTGTTCTAGAAATTTCATCTCGGCTCTTGCCCTCCCAAACCCGTGTTGTATGAGCAAATATGATCATTTCATGTTTTAACGAAATCAGTAATATTTATTTCTGATTTGTTATGTTTATGTTACATCACCCGTCTTAAGAGGGCGGCTTTATAAAACGTTTGTTGGATCATTGTGCATAAGGGTTCTTTTTGTGAACTACCAAATTCTTTTGTCTAGTCAAGACCTTCATTCTTTTCTTTGGGGGGTTCATGATGTTAGTTCTAAAGTTGTAATTATTGTTAACATTTTTTTTGTACATAAAAACATCAATACATCTAGGTTTTCCCAACTTAGTTGAATTTCCTAAACCTGAATAGCAAAATATCATGTTTACAAATATATAGAACTTGTCCGTTTTAGATGGAACGAAGTTGGCCACGTCTGGTATGCTCCAGGTAACCATATGGTCACGTCACGTGCCCCGGTGGTGCCGTTGTTGCTAAGCATTGCCTTTGCGTTTGTTTCATTTTTGCTCTAACCATGAATTTCATGGACCTCTTTAGCACATATATACCTTAAAAAATGCATGTTTATGATGAATGAATGTACCATCGGCGACGCTACATACACCCGTGTGTGTCGTTTACATGCTAAATTTTTTACCTTGTTTCCGAGGTCACCAAGTAGTTAAAAAGGAACAAACTGTAAAAGTCCAATGGTTTTTTAAAACATCAAAAATGAAATTGTAAGAAAAGGAAATAGTTAATATAAGATTGATGCATTGAAACTTAATTTGGAAGAATGACCTGCTAACATGGTCCATGACTATAGATAACAAAACCCCTTACCGCACAGGCTTACAATCACCTTCATCATGTGAGTAAATGAAAAAAAATAAAAATAAAATTTAGACTGCAGCACCGTGCTGCTGCAGCACCGTGCTGCTGCAGCACGGATGTTAACCCCATGTTTTATACTAAACTATAACATCACACTTGCAAAGAACCTCAACTTTGTTATTATTCTCATAAAATATGATGTGACCATCTTATGGATGATCTTGGATATATAAGTTAACTAATAAGACAATCATGAATGATTCAATAATAGATGGATAATCAAATGAAGAATAATAATGTTTAGGGCTTAGTACTTTAAAATGTAAGTAACTTTACACGTTTTGTCATAGTGGATATTCAACTTTAATCATGTGCATTGTATGTAAATAACTTGTTATTTTGATCAAATCATGTAAAAATGTATACGTGGCAAACCATGAGATGCAACGTGCAAGTTTTTGATTGGTGCAAGTAAAAATGTTACATGATTTGATCAAAATAACAAGTTACTTACATACAATGC
>JAOXNX010000035.1:11267597-11290968 GCA_028566075.1 Solidago caesia
ATAGCCCTGTTACCACACCTCAGGTAACAAGTTTTAGAGCACGGTTGATTATATTTATGCATATTGTATAACCCGTTCAGTTAAAAAAAACTGCTTTTTGGTTAACCAAACCGGTTAACCGGATTCTAATAACCATAACCGGTTACATAGGTTAGAGTTTTTCACCATAATAACCAGTTATTAATCGGTACCGGTTAACCGGTTTCGGTTAAAAATTTTTTTTAAAAAAACCGGTTTCAGTTACTACCAAAAAAAAACCCGAACCGGTTAAATGTTTCTTGCACCTCTAGCTAGAAATGCATCAATTGGGCCTGAGCTGAATAACTGCAATTTAATTGGGCCTCTTTAAGTTGTGTACTTGTGTCGGGACTCGGGTCATCACAGTATCACACAGTCTCTTCAGCTACGTCATGACATGTCGACGTCTTACCATGGGGTTGGGGCCACAGCTATTTTCCGGAAACATCAATATAACGTGTGAAGTGTCCTTTTGCATAAATACGGAGCCTCTCTCAGTCATATTACTTTTTAAAATTATTTTTCTTTCTAGGTAACCAAACTCAGAATCAGACATGGCAAACGGGGGGTTTGGTTTAGAATACTGGCTTCAATGGCAAGTATTCCTATGCGCTTTCATCATCATCGTTCCTTCTTTAATCTCTATCAAATTCATCACTACCAACAACAACACACCCACCACTGACTATTATCACCTATGGCTGCCTTGTTGGCGCAACCTCCATCCACGCTGGCTTTTTCTCTACAGGCTTTTCGCATTCCTTTCAATGGCTTATTTGCTGTGTCTAATCGTCGCGGCTTTTGGCCCATTTGTTTTCTTTTTTTACACACAGTTAGTATTTGCCTTACTTACTTCCATATTTTATTTATTTATTTATTTTTCTTTTTAGCTATGAGCTCGAATTTGGCTCACGAGTAGCTTGACTCTTTTTACACCCCCTACTTATATATACAATATATATCTAATAATATGTATTAATGTTTGTTTTTGTAATGCAATTAAATTTGTAGGTGGACTTTTTTACTGGTTACCATTTACTTTGCGGTATGTTAATTTGCTTGAATGAATTATTATTATTTTTATTTAATAAAATGCTATCTATATGTATAATACAATAGATATATTGTTGGTTGGACTTTGCCAAAGATGATCACATGTTTCAGCTGGGTGTGGCGGTCTAAATATTGATTTCATGTATTGTCCTTGGGTGTCGTGTGTGGGCTGGTCAGCATTGTCGGTTGTCAAAGTTTTGCGAATTATACCAATTTAATAAATTACAAAAAGGGAAGTGATATGTGCACAATACAATTTTGCCATATGCAATAATCTTAAGGTTTCCCCATACCTCGCTCTTGCCATGATTGGTACCGTTGTTGTAATAGTCATAAGCTTTATCTAGCTGTACAATGTACAATTTATTACTTGTACATATCCAAGGTGGACAAGTGGTTAGGCGACCTGATTTCTCACAAAAGTCTCAGGTTCAAACCTCGCTTGGATCTTGGGGATGGCCAGGCCGGGAAAAGGTCCTGAAACGACCACAGGAATATATCGGTTAGATTGCGTAGATCTGAGTCAAAAACTTGTCTTCCATTGGTAACCTGAACAGGGAAAACCTCATCTGTTTACTGTTTTGTATTATGTATGGACAAATTATGTTGTGTACATATCATCACCTTTACAAAAATGGCATTGGTAATTTGACATATCACATATATATTATGTATGTATGTGTATCTGTACTTGTGGAATAACAATACAACATGTGCTTTGTTCAGAAAATGTATTTGGATTCTTTTGGTGTTTCGTGATTTTACCAGAACTGTGTTCTTTCTTGTAGCTCGGAAGTGTCATATCTGCTCATGGCTGTTGGATGCAATTTAATGAGCGTTCACTTTCCAAAATGGATTCGAGCTCTGTTGGAGTTTCCATGGTCAATCAAGAAGCCGGGTTTTGGGGTAATCTGATGCAGAACATTTATCAGGTATTTTTCCTAAGTTCAATTTCTATCACACTCTTATATTCATGATCAGAGTGGTTTGTGTTCGTAGCTCTTAGGAAAAGATTCATTTATTGTGTCTGCTTCAGGTTTTCTTCGAGAAAGATTGAGCTGATTGTTAGTATTTGACAACAGGCTTGTGCAGGTGCTTCTTTGCTTACAGACCTTGTGTTTTGGGGGCTATTACTCCCATTTCAAACTGGTGATACCTTCAAACTTACCCTGGTACTACCCTACTAATGGCTTATCATTTACATATGTTTCAGTTTATGTTCTTATCCCTATCCCATGTAAAACTTATTTGTAATGTTCACAATAAATAAAGTTTGCATATTATGGTTTACTTGTAAATCTGTGATGCCATGACAGTTGATTGGTTGCATGCATTCCGTTAATGCTGTTTTTCTCGTCCTAGATTCTGCTCTCAACAGCTTAGTAAGTAATTCAAATTGGGAACATTTCATTTTGATTGGATGCCAATAGTCTTTGTTTTCTTCTTGTGCCTTTGGGATCTCTTATGGCCTATTTCCATTTGGGGTTGCAGCAATTTTCTTGGCACGGGTTAACATACTTTATCTTGTGGAGCTCAGCCTATATAGTTTTCCAGTGGATTATGCATATGTGTTGCTTTTCATGGTGAGTTTCACTTCCTCCCGTCACAATAAGACATTTCTTTTGTAATTCATCAGTATATTGCTTATTGATTTTGAGTGACGGGTAAAACAAAAATGGTAAACTGAAGTTTTTGTGGCTATTGCAGGTGGCCTTATCCTTTCCTAGAACTTGCTACTCCATGGGCTCCTATGTGGTATGTTTCATCTAGTGATTTTATAACCGAATGTTGCTTGCTATACACATAGTCTAATATACTTTCTAAAACCTCCAGGTACTTCGGCATTGCTTTATTTCACCTTCCATGTTACGGGATATATGTATGGCTTGTTAAAACCAAAGTCTCAATATTGTCGAAGATGTTTCCTCATGCATTTATCAGGTTGATGCCCCTTATCCATTCTTGTCGAGTTTAAGATCAATATCTCTCAACTGTTTTTTTAAGAAAAGATAACCGAATTTCCATATACTGTTTCATTTGGTTAATTGGTTTATTGATGGGTGAAATAATAGATTCCACAAATGGTGGCATATATGATGCAGCTATACAAGTCGTCAGTTTCCTGAATACTTTAAAACTTTCATGACAGGATGGTAGCAAATGAGAAGCAGATGTAAGCTGTTGGCGCATGATATGTAATCAAGTCATCTCCTTGTACTTTTTAAATGTAAGCGTGTAATACTTGCTTGTTTATTTTACTCCAAATCAGAGTAGAATAACTTGAACGATACAAAATGATTACATTTCTAATGCAACATTAATTCTAAAAAAAAAGGTTCCCTTCACAAAAATATATTACTTCGTACACAAACCTATTAAAACACTAAAATTTGACATCTATGAAATTGATTACATTCATACTTGGAAAAATAGAGTGATGTTACCGAATGGAAGAATACTAATTGATTATAATCCAAGTTTAGCTGGTACACCCATTTGAGGTAGCCAAGTTCCTCCCTGTAAGAATGTGCCGGCGGTAAAACCAAGTGCATCTTTCTCATTTGTGATGGGCTTATAGCCTGCCCATTTGACCCTACCTGCTAAATTGGCACCTGGTCCCCTGTTTCCAAACTCCCTGAACATACATGTCATGTGGTTGTTCTTCCCCTCTGGCGATTCCCATATCGTCCAACCTTCTGGTTTGATCAAATCTCCAATGTCGCACATCATTATCACTGATGTTGCTGCTGGTTTCCATGGTCGTCCTAGGTAGGTCGCAAATTGTCCCTTCACAGGAGCCAACTCCGGTGCTGCATTGATCTTGCAGTTATGAAGTACCACGCCTCCTGCTTCTTCCATTTTCATTCTTCCATCGGCTGTCACCATGCTGGCTTGATTTTTATCCGGTTTTCGAACAAAGATATCCGAGTCTTGAATATAAGCCCGACCCATCCCAAATATAAAGTCAACAGTTCCCGAGATCACACAGTTCTTGTAAAACTGATCATGAGCGTGGTAGTACAGTGTGTCCTGGTAACCCTCAAAACTGCAATCCATCATAACAGTGTGAGGAGACTGAGATCGAAATGCAACAGCCTGGTGTCCTGCTGGCCCGATTGTGTTTCTAAACCCTATTCCCTTAGCCATGAACCGTTCTCCAAGAGCAACCACTGTTGCGGTTTGAGAGGTTCCAATTTTTGCTATTGCAAAGTTTAGCGAACCTGTGATGATGGTCTTATCTCGACCATCACCGTACATGTACACATTGTTCATCCTTTTGTCTACAATGATTTGTCCTTCGTTGTATGTACCAGCCTTGATATGGATTATGAATCTTCCTTGGTGATTTTGGGGATAAGTTGCCAAAGCTTGTTTAATGCTTTTAAACTTTCCGCTACCATCTTGAGCCACAATCACATTTGGTGGGGCGTTTGGTGGAAGAGGAGGTGGTGGGGGAGTTTTGAACAGCCCTTGGCCTTTTGCTCCTTTCTTACCTCCACCTTTCTTGGCTCCAAGAAGCCTGCGGTCCATACTAGAGACCCATGATGGAAAACCATGGTTATCCATCTCTTTGACCTCGTCAAGAAGCCTACGGCGACCAGTGGACGGGAGTTTTAAGTCACCTAAGTCAACTCCAATATCCTTAAGGATATCGAGCATGTGATAGACAATCTTTTGTGCGTTAAAGGTTAGCTCGTTAGAGGTTTCCAATCCTTGTTGCATGTCCTTCTTTAGTTTTTCGTCTCTGATTTCTTCCACGCATGTCGTCTGGTATGAACGTATCGCAGTCAACCAAACAAGGATTGGGTCAATCTGTTCTGCTAACGAGACCGCTTCTGTCTCGGAGACGACCTTAAGCACCTGTTGGAGCTCATCGGTGGCGTATCCTATCATTTTCTCACACGTCTCAAGGTCACCATGGGACTCCTTTTTGTCATCACCCAAATCTTTCTTTTTGGCAGTGGCCTTTTCAAGGGCCTTATGCAATTCATCCGCAGTTGCACGGATGACAGCAAGGATGTAGTCCTCATGGGTGGCAGAGGAGTTCTTGGCCACATCGGTCACCGCTTTGTTGCAAGCCTCTTTGTACTCAGTTGGTTTGCAGATGCTCTCGGCGGCTTTGGTACTCGTATTAAGATTGTCATCGTCGTTTCCTCTCTTGACAATTAAGAGAACCACGCCTAGAAGACAACCGACCACCAAGACTAAGGATACAACGGACATGATGACCTTATTAGCCATGTTTTATGTGTTTCTTAATTCTCCCTATGTCCTCGATTAAGGGAGAAATGGATTCATTTGGAGGGTGTATGTATGTATGTATTCGTTAATGGTAATCCTAATATTTAGGATTTAAGATACATGACTTGTTTTTTTCATGGTGTTGATTTTAATCAACCATGATTCTAGTAATTTACTATCCATTCATTTTCTACTTTTCATGATGCATGAATGGCTCTTGGTAAACCTATTGTCAACTTACATAACTAAGCTACATTTGGGTTAAACCATTTAATTTAATTGTTAATATTTTTTCAGTTAGTTAAATGGTTGAGAACTGTCCATTTTGCAGCTATCTTTTGATTTTTTTTTATTTTATTTTCTTTTTTACAGTGTGATTAATCTCTACAAAAGGCTTCAACATGTTATGATTGTTCAACTGTTATTGCAAGGAATAAGAAAAAGCTGTGAAGAGAAGGAAACGAATAGGAAAAAGCTGTGATTAATCTCTATAATGCAGCATACATGTCGTAAATCATTGACTCATTCAGTTAATCATAAAATGAAAACACCACCAATATTTATCTCATCTCACCTAGAATAATCCAATATAAACTTTTTTTTTTTTTTTTTATAATAAAATCATTGACTCGGATTTTTAGCGTAAAATAATAATAATATGATAATTGAAACGGGATAAATAAATACAGCTACAAGGAAAAAACTATTAATACAAAAATTTAATTTATTAATTTTGAAATTAAAGTTTAAGTTTCTTTGATATATCAAACTAATTTTATAAGGAGTGCATTAACGAAATCCATAAAAAGAAAAAGAAATCTTAATTGACATTCACTCTTTATTTATTAATTTAGATAATTATATTTTCTGAGTTAATTATAATTTGTGTATTGGAAAAGGAGTTTATAAAATCCGAAATAGCTTAAAATTTTTGATTTTATAGTGACATGATTAACGACATGTATATTTTATTCATAAAGTTTTATAAATATTATGATTATGATTCACAAATTGATATAAAAAAAATGAATATGTAGCATGACAATTTATTAAACTTATAAAAATATTTAACGTTTTATGAGCAGTATTTAAATCGATTTTAACGTGCTTAAAATAGTCTTGAAAACAATTTTTTTTACTAGTTACTCGTATCTGAGGTGGAAGTGGAACTACTAGGAGTAACTTGGGTCACGGATTGATTCAGCTTGCTAATTGTAAAAAAAGTTTGAAAATGATATTGTTTTCACATATTTTTGAAACATGAGTGACTGGTCGATGAAGTTAACTTTAATTTTTTGAAACATTCTTATAAACAATGAACCTTACGAACTCGTCAAGATTGTAAAAAGCCGTAAATACGGTCAAAAGTCCTTTAAAAATTGTTAAAAATTAGTCGTTATTGTTGTTTTGTTTGGATTCTAAGCTGGTATTTGCCTTAACTTATTTTGGTTTATATGTATTTGACTAATTTTTGATAAGTTTCGTTTTTGTGGTTTATTTTAACCTCATCTGGAATTGTAAAGTATGTAATTGTAAAATAAGTTCGTAAGTATATGGGAAATGATCTGTAATGCAGATTTGTTAAGAAAAAAGTTTCTAATTTACCCGGCAAAGTTTATTAAATAGACATATTAAATTTCCGATGTGCAAGATGAATTCTCCGTAAAAAAAAATACTAGTAAACTATAAAAATGAAGTTTATGAAACATAAACCGATAAACCAATAAACCTAGCTCAAATAAGGTAAGCGAAACAGCCTGAGACCATCGTTAAAAAAATATTGTGCTACGTGGTTTGAGTGCCAAGTTTCTAGGGTTTAGGCCGCATGGGGAGCCGGTGCAAGTTTTGGCTACCTAAAAAGAAAAGATTTTGCGCAATTCCCCCTCTCCCTAACTCCGAGTTATGCGGCAACCACACTGCAAGATACAATGACACCTGGATCCCCGCTTTATTGATCCCTCACAGTAAGTCCTCACACTCACTCTCCATTCTATATCTATCCGGTCTATATCTATAATAATAGTAATAATAATCATCCTAACTGAAAAACACTTATTTTATAATAATAATAATAATAATTTAATGTTTCAGCTCAATTTCCAAAACTACATTTTGAAAAAGAAGGGAATAACTTATATGCTTCTAAAAGTATATAACTATATGCTTCCAAAGCAAAATTTTAAAACAAATTTATATTTCTGGTCTTCCAGTTATTTTAAATATACACATATAATCTCTCATTTGCCTTTGAGAGCATCTAAGTTATATTCTACTAGAAGCATATAGGTTATTTCCTTTGAAAAAACATGTTTTTCAAAACTGCATTTTCTCTTATAATAACGTTTTTTTGCCAAACAAGGTTATTTTTTAGTTTTTGCATTTTGTAAACACAATAAAACGCAATCCCAAACACCCTCTAATAACACAAACAATTATTGGCAAGTAATTAACTGGTAGATACGGCTCTCTCTCTCTCTCTACATCTCTCTCTAGATAAAGAATTTTCTCTCTAGATTTGAGATCGAGACAAAGCCATCGAGAAAATTTTACAAGGGTGAAAGCCCTAGGCCGGAGGTCCTTCTGGAAGCAGTCTCTCTACCTTTGGGTAGGGGTAAGGCTGTCTACATCATACCTCCCTCAAACCCCGGCTCTTGCCGGGATCGAGTATTGTTGTTGTCTTTCTTTAACACATGATGATGAGGTATATACATCTTTTAACATATAATCTAATCATTACGGATGCATTACTGTGAATATCTCAACTTAACCAGTAGCCGAATAATGAATGTTTGAGGTCCAATTTGACTTGAACCTCCAAATTTTCACGGTCGATTTATTTTTTAAAGAATTAATAATAGTGAATGCTTTAAGCGTACGACGTATGCTACCAATAGACTATCTTTGTAAATTTTTCATAAAAAATCGATATCAAGTCTTAATCTTTGTTGTCAACAATGATTATTTATTTATTTTTCTTTCTTTTGTTGTTTTGGTGGTTATTAGGTAAGTAAAATGAAGGGAAGAGGTTGCTGGAAGGGTTGGATGAACAACCCAAATAGATACGGATCCATCCTGGGGATCTATGTTAAAGGTGGCAGTGATTGGGCCAGTGGGTTGGGTAACCTGTCAGAACGGGTTGGTTTTAGCACAAATGGCTTCGTATTGGGTTGACCCATAAACGCATTTTTGGTCTTTTTCGTTTTACTTTTTTTTTTGTCCATTTCTCTTTACGTTTTTATAAACGGTTTGCAATATTATGTTTATTTTATTAAATAAAATGGGTTGTTGGCTCTAAAAATATACTTTGGATGACTTTTCACCTTTTTGAAATGTTCAACCCATTTGGCCGTTTCCCCGTTGCCAACTTTTTGATTTGACCCATTAACTAGAAATTGTATGTAAATGGGTCTAACTTGCCACCTCTAGTTTATGTTTTAGTTTGCCACTGCCATATCTTTAGGCTGACCTTTTTCGATAATCTGATGTTTTTCAAATTATCTGATGGTTATATAAAAATTTACAGCTCTGGGAAAACCACTCTTTCAGCATCGGGAATAATATTACCTAGTGCATTTAATGTTGATCCATCAGCTTACCAAGTTAGCAGGGAGCCAATGTCTTTGGTTCTGACAGTTGCATCGATAATCGAGCCATTTCTTTCAGCAAAATACAAGGTTCACATTTCCCAGGTTAGTGTTCAATTTCTTTAATATGATAGCATATGAGGTTATAGTTTGTACCCTGGTTTCAACTCATTTACTTATGAATACTGGTAAGGAATGTTTTCTTTAAAGAGAACGGGTCAAAATTCACACAATAATATTTTTTAATGCATACTTCTAAATCATTTTACTCAAAAAGATGATGAATATTTTAATTATATGGGTTTTCTATCATATTTAACAAATAACTATTAACAAAAAAATGGTACAAAAAGTACCCGTACCAAAATTTACCCGTTACCCAACCAGTCCACCCTGCTCATCTTGCCACTTCTTCAAAAGGACTATTGGTGTGTATATTTGAATTTTCTATATAAATTTATCAGGTCAAGCCAGAGTTAATTTCTGGTGCCAAGATAGACGTATTGATAGAGGTAAAGTAAATTGTTTCCAACTCTCAGTACAATTTATTTAATTGTTAACAGTCTTAGATTTATTCTCATAATGTCATTGTTGTGGTTTACACACACAGGGGATTGCTAGAGCAACTGACAGTGAGACTCTTCGCTGGCTACCTGCTGAACTTATAACGTTGGTAGACACGTTTTGTCTATATGGCTACAGTTTTAATTTATAAATTACTCCTTGGTGCCAACAATAGATGTACTCTCTGATATGAATCTCAAAATCTATTGAAGGTTTATTATATACCCTGTTATCTTCCATGGAAACTTGCTTTCCCTTTTTAGGAGTTCTTAATTCATTGTAAATGATCTTCTACTACCATCTTTGCAAATAATGGTCCATTTTGTCTTTATTGAACGGTATTCTAGATATTTAAGAAATTGTAGCACCATGTTAATAAATTTTAAACAATAATAGGTCCGATTTTAAAGATCAAGATACAACTCTTGTTTGGCAAACCATGGTAGCGTGTTCTTCTAGATGGTTGAATTGCTTGGCAACATTTAATTTCTGATATTTTGTTTTATATTTTATGTGAAGCTCGACATTCCCAATTCATCTGTTGCTCTCCAATCTTTAATTGGAGCTTCTTCTGGCTCATTGGTACATGGCTGGGAAATTGGTTGGTCCTTAGCATCTTATAATGATGGTCAGCCGGCATGTTTTGATGATACACAAAATGAGGTATTTATTTATTTAACATACATTCAACGAAAAGTTCGTTTTAGGAGCAAAGGCTAAGATCAATGAACTTGAATACTTCAAACACATAAACTATGCTTATGTTGGTGAAGATCCGGGAAAAGGCAATGCCAGAAGGTAACTTATAGTATATAAAGAGATGGAAATTATAACCCAATTATTTGAAGGAGAGTTAAAGGGGGTAAAATTATTAAAGTAGCTTTATACGAACGGGTCAAATAGATCGAATGGGCTGTGATTCATCAAGGTCTTGTTCAAATGCTTACGACTTAGAAAGCGTTGCTATAAGATTAGTGAGTTTATTATTTTACTAATATGGTTTTTACAATCATATTGAATACATTATTTTTTATAAGATTAAAAAATGAACAAAATTGTGTTGGCACTTCAACTAGATTTGACCCGTTATGATACTAGAATACCATTTTGAGTCGAAGTCATCTTAACCCATTTCAGGATCAAATCTTGAAATAATGTCTGCTGGTAAACCAGACCAAATGAATCATATTCTTATATTGGTGTCTGGTGACCATCTATGAGAAGTCATCGTCCTGAAGGCAACTTATATTATGGGTAGAGTAGGCAATTATAACTCATCTCTCTAAAGATTGGTTAATTTGGGACGGTTCAAACTTCAAACAATTAAGATAATAATTTAGCTATGAATGAGACAATTTGAAAATTTTACAAGTTTACAACTTCTTAAATCTATATATTTTAGGAAGTTGAATAACATTATAATATTATAGTTTTTGTATTTTTAACTAATACATTCATTATTTGTAAGATTAAACAGAGTGGACAAAAAAGTGTGCACAGGTTAAGCCGATCCAATCCGTTGATCTGCACTAGAATACCCATTTTGAAATGACTACCTTTTTAACCCATTACCCAATACCCACATTTTCCCCCTCTAGTTACAGGCATTCTTATTTTTAAATTGGTAATATCAGGTTCCTCTATCTACAGTCAAGAGTCATGGGGAACAATCGATTGATTCAAGTCTAATGGGAAACTTGACGACTCGAATTGCTATACTGAAACTTCCTTCAAGAACTTTGGAGGTACTTTCTGTTTTTCTTTCCACCTTGTAGAAAGAAATTGTGGTGCATATAAAGAGCCCATTAAAATCTGGTTTTGCTGCATTTGTTATTTGTTTTTTTTTTCAGTTGCATATTTCACGGGAATTAGGGGAAAATATTTTTGTGTAGGATCGGCCAAACCTAAAAGCATCATTACCAAATAAGAGAGGGGATCTTCTTGTAGCAATGGGTTCTCCATTTGGCGTATTGTCTCCAGCTCATTTCGGTAACAGGTAATGGCCATTATCAATTATTTCTTTTTATTGCCTTGGTGGTTCTAAAACATGAAAATATTTGTTGCACCCCGGGTTCATGGAGCAAAGTACCTTTTGGCTCCTCTACTCCCAAATTGTTACACCGTTATATGGAATTCTAATGATCTAATCGCTTATTAGCTTAGTGCAAAATATATCGAGGTTTTCTTTACTCACATACCTTTTAATGAGCCTTACTGTTAGCTTTATTTTAGTAATTACTAATTGTTCAACACATTTTAACTTGCCATATATATATTGTTTTTGTTTTGGACGGAAGAATATGTTTCAAATAACAATATAAAGCTATACTAATAGTTACTTGAGGTTAAAATTACTCCGTATATCAATTTAGTAAAAAACCATAATTATGGATAGTGTAACTTTGGACGTTCGACGTTAATGTGTGTATAATATTACTAGAATTCTACCTGTCTTATGCGCGGCATGCATGGTTTCTAAAATTTTAAAGTTGAAGTTCAAATCAAACTTTTAAAAATTATCAATAAATTTTAAAATTTCAGCCAGAATAAGCAGCTAGGGGTGGCGCCAGTCAACTTCGTCGACTTTTTTTTTGTGGTGGCTTTCCAAATAAATATTTTATTTAAGTGTGTTCAAAATTGAATGACTTTCTTGTATATTAATGAAGTTATCTAAATATAGATATAGATAGTGGTTGGGTGGAGGGTTAAGATAGTAATCTTGTATTTAAAAATTTGAAAATTAAGATAAAGGTCATATATATTATATAAAGGAGTAGAGATAAACGTTATTGTGAAAGTGTTTGCCAGTCAACCTGGCCCGTTTATCTCCATTTCATTTGAACTCATTTGAGTCATTACACAACATGCCCCACGTGCCAACCTGAGACCATCTCTGGTTTGGTTAAGGATGATCTTGTGTCTGGTTTCTCTCAAACTTATATACAAGTGTTACTATTGTTTGTTATATTGTGAAGGTATCGTTTGGCATGAATTGACATGTTTATCATTTGCTACTTGGAGCAGTATATCAGTTGGTTATGTGTCTAATTGCTACCCTCCAAGTTCCTCGCATGCCTCTTTGTTGATGGCAGACATTCGTTGTCTTCCTGGTGCGAATATTTATCTTATGAAATATCTCAATGTAGATTTGGCAGTTTTGATCTATTTACTCATTAATGGGTCAATTTGGATTATGTTGTATTAAGCGAGTCGAGAGGCATCGAGCAGGTCTAAAGCAGTCCAAAAAGTGTAACTTAATGCATAAAATCTTCCAAGTTATTTAATCAAATTATTATTTTGAGATGATATAGTCATATTTGACTCTAAATAAGAAAAACACTTGATACAATAAATCATCCTGGTCAACCTAAGCCGGCCTGTTTTAGCCTTACCAAGTGATCCATTTTGACCCGTTTTCCAACTCGCCCGACTTGCCTGTTCTGACATCTTTAATATATAATTATATATATATATATATATTTGCACTTAAGTGGACTAATCCTTTATTTATTTATCTAGGAATGGAAGGTAGTCCAGTTTTTGGGGAACAATCAGAGATCGTTGGCATGCTTACAAGGCCGCTGAGACAGAAGGGTGCTGGTGCCGAAGTTCAGGTGATAACATTTCTGTTGTATTAAGTGGTTAGAGTCGAGTCTTATTGCAACTTTTGAAATTACTCATTTCTAAATGGAAAGCCATTGCTAACAAGGTTGGATGATTATCCGATATTAGATAATCAGGACAAGACAATCATTTGCAATGTAGCGGTAGAATATTGTGTTTGGATATACTTCTGCTGCTTGATGTTTCAATATTATGTTAAACGAAATGTTTTAGTGCCTAGCGAATTCTCTTGATTTATGAATTAATATTTCCTCCGTCCCAAAATAAGTGTCTACACGAAAAAGCACATAGCTTTAGAATATAACTAATGCATTATACAAATAGCTATATGCTGTATTTACCCCTATAACGCGCACGTAGTTTTAGCAATTTACAATTAATGCAATTTAGTGATAGAGCATATTTTAGGGTAGTATCTTGAAAATGGACATTCTTATTGCAACAAACTAAAAATTGAAAGGTGGGCATTTATATGGGGATAGATGAAGTAGATAAAATGCCGAAAAGGTCATTTTTGTGATGAAGTACATATGGTTTGTGAAATAGGTAGAAGTCTCTTTATTAGATTCAAAGAAGGGATGCATAAGTAGTTTCAATTATTGATTATTTGAGGCTGCATATCCAATAATCAGAAACAGGGCCTGTTAATGGAAACATAAAAAACTGATTATTGTGACCTCGGGTCTCAATTATTAGATAATGAGTCTCAATATGAAAATCCGAACATACACCAAGTATAATAACCTTTGAAAGTAACAGCATATAAATGATGCCATCTGTTGACTAATATAAAAAGCTGGTTTTGGTGGCAGCTTGTGATTCCATGGGAGGCCATCGTAACAGCTTGTGCTGGTTTTCAATTACCCAACACATACAACACAAAAGATTGTGACTTTCCTAATTCATATATTGCCCCTCCAAATCCCGTTGAGAAGGCAATGTCTTCTATATGCCTTATAACTATCGGTGATGGTGTGTGGGCATCTGGTGTTTTACTCAATCACCATGGCCTTATTCTTACAAACGCTCACCTTCTTGAGCCTTGGAGGTTTAAGAAAACCACAGCCAACGAGAACCATAAAATCATGTCAAATATCATTTTTACCCCTTCAAATGACACAAAGCCGCTGACTTTTCAATCTAGTTTCAACAAGAGAAATCATCAAAACATACGGATTCGCGTGGATTATCTCGACCGTTGGATATGGTGTGATGCGAGTGTACTCTATGTTTCTAAAGGTCCTCTGGACATTGCAGTATTGCAGCTTGAGCATGTGCCTGATAAGCTTCAGCCAATTGTCATGGATGTCAGTTGTCCCTCTCCGGGGTCAAAGGTTTATGTTGTTGGACACGGGCTTTTTGGACCTCGCACTGGTAAATGTTACTTCTCATGACTGCTAAGAAAGTTTGTCTTGTGCCATCATTACCTAGCTTCGTAAGCAATACTTTTTTGGTTAAATGAAAATTGTAGCATTTTCTTTTCTAAAAGTTTTTAAGTTAACTTACATACTTGTCCATGTTCATCATCAAAACTCAAGAATGTTTTGTTAATGTTGATATGGGTCTGCCTAAGTTATCTACTTTGGCTTTCAATGATGGCCTGAAGTGTTTTTTGGACATTTGAAAATTAGTTAAGTGAATTTTTGAATTATATGTCAAGTGAAACCTTACATGAAATTGATCTTTATCAAAGTTGAATAAATTCCAATAGTTTTAACCAAGATACTTTCTCCATTACAAGTACCTGGGCTCATATCAAATACTCACACCTATGAAAGCACTATTTTTGTTTTTGGAATGTTCCATGAATAAGTTGATGATATGGACATGGGTCTATTTAGTGACATTGTTTTCTATTGAAGGTTATTCAGTATTTTATTTGTGATAGAATATTTTTCTTGGACTATATGCCAATTAAAATTCTGCGAAGGACCGTTGCTAGTATAATTGTTAGAAGTGGCTATTAGACCCGTTATGAATGGGTAGATTTGGGCTGTGACTTGTCTCAAATATGTGGTATGGATCAATTTTTTTTTGATGAAAGCATAACAAGACAAATGGGTTTGAATGGTTGACAATCACCTGGAGTTTATGCTTGTGATGCACAAAACGTCTTAAAACATTACTGCTCAAAGATTGTATTATTATTGTGATTATATTGTTTTTGTAATCATAATTAATGCATTAATATATCTAACTAAATGGGCAAAACGTGATAGTGGGCCTACTTGACCAGATCAGTCGTTTTAGAAAATGACCCATTCTTGTTTTGAGTTTTGACCTCTTACCAACCCGTTCATCTTTCCAACTAGACTTATTGTGTGCTGGGATGGATCACAATGTTTAAGAAAATGACCCCTTTCAACCAGAACCTGTGTTGAGCAGTTACCTCACCCACTCATCTTGCCACCTCTATGTATTGTGTACTGGAATAAGTCCCAATGGTTGTATGGTCCTTTTTCTTTTGTTTTACTAATTCTTCTTTTCTTAATGTATAAAATTCACATCAGATTGTCTTCCGTCAGCTTGTTTGGGTGTGGTATCAAAAGTAGTTAAAGCGCAGAGGACTGTAGGAGAGATCGGACAAAGAGATTTTCCGGCAATGATTGAAACAACAGCTGCTGTGCATCCTGGAGGTAGTGGTGGTGCTATTCTCAATTCAAATGGTCACATGATCAGTCTTGTTACAAGGTAAACCGTTAAATGTTTTGGTCCAATAGAAGCAACTTAACCTCTGATAATCCCATTTCAATACCCCAACGTCCATATTCGACTCTGTAAGCAAAAAATAAGGAAAATTAATGTCCACATTTTCACATTTGACTAGAGGAAGCAACATGGGTGAGTCAGGATGGTTGTGTATGGTCAAACGGGTTTGGATCAAAATAGGCGACTTTTGGTCTGGTGAAATGGGTCATAGTTCTGGGTTGGGCTACTGGTTACCTGCCCACAGTTTATATTTCTTCTCATTCCTTAGGTTCTACCAATACATAATGTGTTAAATATACTTAAAAAATAAATAATATAATGATAATTTAAGTTTTGAAATAAAATGTTTTAGGAGGTTTTATGCATTTTGAATAAAAATTGGTTGACTTTCGATCCACTTGTCCCGTTTAACCCTTTTTTATTTTAGCTATTTTTAGAATTTTACCCATTAGAGACAATGTATAACCTGAATTGAGCCTTTTATCGATAAATGGGTTGTAATTGCCATCTCTACTAGTATGTATTTTCAGACAGCACTGAAATGGAATCTTTCTTTTTTCATTTCTTTTCAAAGCTAGTAGTTCCCTTTAAGAGTACTTACTGCATAGTTTAATGTGTCCTTTTAATATAGTTAGGACTTTTTCTGGAAATTAAATCAATTAATATAGTTTAAAACTTTGAATATTACATGGTTGTCTTGCTCCGGGTTCTTAGGGTCAATACATTTACAACATTACCATTGTTTTAAGATATCAGTTTTGATTACTTTTTGTACAAAGTAGGTGGCACCAACACATTTTTAGTTTAAACCATTTCTTGTTCAAAGGCGTAGGCGCACTCAATGCGATAAGACCTCGACTGTGGCTTAGGCGAGATGCGCAAAAAAAGCGTGGGGCCGAGAAAAAAAAAAGGTGCACTTAAGTAAAAAACAAACCAAATGCCATTCAAATTACTAAATACCACTAAAAAACCCATAATGCATTCAACCAAAAACTTCAACAGAAATTGTTCATAAACTAAAATAAAAAAAACTTCAAACCAAATTGTTTATAACTTGAAAACCAAGCTTAACTAATCGAGAAGAATTCAGTTAAAGAAGGTAGTTTATGTTAAATTTAAGATATTAATCTCCTCAAAACTTTACTAACAGATACTCTATTATAAATAGTACTTTAGCTAACGGATAACAAAATGTCATATTTCATATTTTCATGTTCATACTTTATTATTATAAAGGAAAGTTCTATTTGGTTCTATTTCGGTTACTTAAAAGAAACGATACATGTGGAGGCCACCCAAATTTTCATCTTTTTTCATTAAGGTCACTTAATTATCCAAACATTTTTGCAGACACATATGTATGTGTTTGTTACCGTATATGGCAAATATGGCCAAATAGAAAACAGAAAAATGTTAAATGACAAAGATGCTCTTAATTTTATCAAGTTAGAGTAATACGAATAATAATATATTACATGTGAAATGATAGTTGTACCCTTTTAACTCGATTTAGTTAGAGAAGATGCATTTAAGTGAATGATAAAAGCTGTAATTCACATGTAGATTGTTATTTGAATTACTCTAACTTGATAAAGTTTAAGAAACTTTATCATTTTACAACTTCCATCATCCATTTTGCCAGAATTGGTATAAATGAGAATAAACAAATACTTGGGTGCCCTATCAAATTGTTTTTATAAGTTGTGCCTTTAATTTAAAAGAAAGTAAACTTGAGTAGTGTTGACATATGTTTTTATTTATTGAAATAATCAAACTGTTAAACGCTCAACAACTGATTGTCTAATTATTAAAGCTTCAAATAGCGAATAGTATCTTCTTTAGTGAACACCATTATTGCCCATTTTCTGATTTTTGATGATTTGATATGACAAAATCACTTTCAAGACGCACATCCAAATACCTTATCAAATTGTGAAAACTGCTGCTTTGTGCATGCAAGTTAATGTGTTAACTTTTATCACAGCAATGCCAGGCATGGTGGTGGGACAGCTATACCTTACTTAAACTTCAGCATCCCATGTGCAGCATTGGAGCCTGTCCTTGACTTCTCGAAAGGTTCTTCTTCATCATCTTTGAATAGTTGCATAGTGTGCTTTATAACATATACATTAATATTCATTGTTGAAAGTTTGAGTAGCAATCACATAGCTTTCTTCTTCCAAGAATATACTTTATCTCTCCACTGAATATTGCAACACTCATGTTCCCACATGTTCCCATGAGAATCATTACGGATTTTTTTTTTTCTTTTCTTGTTGTGCCTATTTATTTGCTACCAATAGGTGTAGACTGTAGTTATGGTGCCTTAAAAGTCTCAACCAAGTTGTTGGGTGTTTAAGCCCCATTTGGGACAAGAGTGTTCATAGGGTGTTTATTAGTTTGCTGTTAAAACTAAACACTTACTTACTTGTTCGAAGTGGATAATTGGTGGCGCTGGTTGGGTAACGAGTGAAAACGGGTAGGTCAATAATTTATCCTTTATTTTCAAATATATAAACAATTAATGTGCTAACTATGATTACAAAAACACAGTTGCTACAATTATTACTTAACTGCTTAAATAAAGGAATTTAGCAATCTCTCTTTGCATTTGAATATAACTTGGATGGCCTTTGACACATTGATTGTTTGACCCATTTGAAAACCATTTTTTTGGATAGATGTATCAGGCTATTAGCTTAACCTATTTGATCCGTTCGACATAAAATGTAACCCAAATCGACCCATTTATAGGTATATTGGTCAAAATGGTTACTTTGAGTAATTTTCTTTTATTATCAGTATTACTATTAAACGAATTACTTCTGGTTTGGGTCCACAAGATCCCTTTTTTATGTTTCCAGTAGAGGTACTACAGAAATTTGAAAACTTCTGAAATAGTTTTATTAACAAATCTATACCTATATCTATTTCCATTTTTTGTCTTATGCAAGTGAATGGTGAACCAGCCATGGTTGCTGACTAAGCAACTTAAGTTTTTTTTTTAATTCTTTTTTGCGTGTTCTTATTTGTTGGCTGACCAGTCAGAACGGTGACATTTTTTATTATCCCATTGACTAAACAGTGATTCATGCTCCCTAGCTGGGCTGGCTGCTCGCTAAGCAGTCTGACTGCCTGGCTGCCTTTTTTTTGGTTTATCTTTTGAAATAAAATCGTCATTTTGTATTTCTAGGTTAAAATCCATACTTACTAGCATTTATTATAATTGCAACGATGACATCAAAAGTTTCCACTCCAATGAGAGAGTATATACTTTTATGCCTTATGAGAGTCGCAATCTTAAATAAGAATGTTTGCCTTTCGGTCAATGTTTTGGTACTGATCAATTAATTCAACGATGGCCATGCCAAATAGGAAGTTTTAGTTTTAAAGATTGTCATATTGGACATGATACAAATTAGCTATACATCTTCAGAAAGGAAGTATAGAAACATAGGCCATAAGGATATCAAATCCTTCCTTCGGCTCGAAAAGATAATATAATATATCTCATTTGTATTATCGCAGAACTGAAGGGTTTTTTATATACTTTTCATTGTTAGGTTTTCGATTCTTACATAGTTTTTTGCTCGTTACTAGTTTTTACTTTCCACAAGTTTCCTTTTGAATTGCCATTGTTAAGGTGTATTTTACAGTTTTACACATTTAATCAATAGCTAATGATTTGTAGTATACCGCGTCAATAATACATTCTACTTTAGGTGTTTATAAACCCTATTTGGTTTTTTTCTTACCCTAGTTAGTAATATCAGAGAACTTGTGGACGTATTAAGGTACCACTTTCAACACTCATTCAAAGTGATTGTTGATTTTCAAATACTCGTACGTAATGCTCTTTACGTTTGTGGAGATATATCTACACAAATATATGTTTCTTTTTGCTAAATTTGAACACTTTTTTTGGCTGCTTTGACTCTTTAAAGTTAAATCCGAACTATTCTCCTTTGATATTTATTTGCAGACATGAAGGATTTATCGATCTTGGAAGATCTTGACAGACCCAATGACCACCTTTCTTCTGTATGGGCATTGATGCCACCTGTATCCCCCAAGCCCAAACCAGAAGTAGATAACATCAAAGATACAAAGGGTTCAAGATTCGCCAAATTTATAGCCGAGTTGAAACAAACATCACCTCTTGACAAAACAGATCCTGAATCTTCGAAAAAATTTCCCAGCAAGTTGTGACAGCACAGCCTCATGTTTTTTGTAATATCTTTTGAAGTAATGAAACTCAAAACTTGCAATCAGGTTTAAGTAGTGTATGTTTCGTGACAAAGATATTTGATTTGTTGTAACATATTTGTTGTACTTCAGAAGGAATGGATGTGTTCGGATATTTTGTAAGGAGTACGATGACTTTTAGCTCTTGTGTTGAAGCAAACTTCCGGGGCTACGCCGTGTCATAACATGAAATGTCTGAAGTGATTTGAAGGTGCAGAAGAGATGATGGAACTTAAACATTCTACGAGTCTTTGATCTTGTTATGTATTTGCTCATTATATTGTATCACTGTGTGTTGTTTAAATTATGTATTCCTTTAAATGCACGATAAATGTGGTAGAAAGAGGAGATCCATGACCAATTAAGCTAATAATTTTTTAGGTAAATTACATTTTTCGTCCCTGAACTTGGCCCATTTTGCACTTTCAGGACCGAAACTCAAAAAATTACAAAAATGTCCTAAAGTTGGCATTTTTTTACATTTTCAGGCCACGCCCTAACTCTGTTAGGTTTTTTGCCGTTAACCTCCCCACGTGGGGGTATTTTTGTCCAAATGACACTCCAACGTATTTATATAGCTGATTCAGTCCTCTTATACACACACCTTATTCATTCATTCATTCGTATGTTCTTCTACATACACACACACACAGCTCCATCTTCTTCTACATACACACACATCTCCATTGCCATTTCCATTGCCATGAATACTTCATCTCCAAACATGGTTGTTGTATGTTATTGTGGAAAGGCAGCTACTTTACGATGTTCTTGGACCGAGAATAACCCTGGAAGAAGGTTTTATTCCTGTTACAAGGTAAGTCAAAAAGAAGCCCTAAAAATTATTTTTTGTAAAAGCCCTAATTATACCCTTGTTGCAGGCGTCAAAAAATCATAGTTGTGGTTTTTTTGTATGGGTTGACCCACCCATGTGTGAAAGAGCTCGAGAAATCATACCTGGACTGTTAAGGGGAAGAAACCAATTGGAAACAACATTAAGCTCTAAAAAGCGAGAAGCCCGATGCTTGAAGATTGCTTTGATTGTTAGTTGGTGTGTTTTTGTCTTAACTATGTGTATTAGTTCATAAGCAGTGTATGATATGATGTTTGACTTTCGAAAGTCAAAATTGATGTAACTTGTTCTTTTGGGTACCAATGACAATGTAATTTACCCTTTTGTTAATGTAATATTTCATAACCAGTGTAATGTATGTTGTTTGACTTTCAAAAGTCAAAATTGATCTAATTTGTTATTTTGGGTACCAATGACAATGTTATTTAGATGTAATGTAATGAGAAATGTAATTTGCATTTTGACTTGCAGAAACTACCAAGGTGATTTACCATATGGACATCTAAAAGTCTGCTCAAAATTTCTGCACAAGTAGACCAAAAATGCAAACAACTATACACACATAAATTAACCAAAATTTATGCACAAGTAGAAACTACCAAACCTGTGTCTCATTCATATACCAAAATCATGCTTTTAAAAGCATATTAAGTGCACAGGTAAACATATTATAACATAGCTAACATTGTTTCTGACCCCTTGGGACTTTGACCATAACTAACTAACATAAGTAACATTGTCTGACACATAACATAACTAACATAATAAGTGGAATTGTTTGACCCTTCACAACTTGACAAAAGAAATTGACAACAGCTCATGTGTTCTGCATCCTTTCTCCAGAAAACCTCCTTGCAATCATCCTCAACCCCTTGGGACTTTGAACAGCTCTAGGTCCTCTATTCAATTGACTTGCTTGTGTTTCTTGTGTTTCTTGTGTTGGTGGAGGTGGTTGAGATGCCTGTGTTTCTGCATGAGATGGCTCACTGAATGCTTGACTTGACTGGCCCAATGGTTGAGTTGGCTGTGTCTTTTTCTTCTTTGGCTTAGTGGTCCTTGCATCATATAAAAGAACACAGGTAAACCACAGATGAATATACTTCCACATACTGAAAAATAATGTTTAGATATATACCTTTTCTGAGGGCCATAGGTAGATTGGCCTTTGCATGACTTGGCATTATGACCCTTCTCCTTGCACTTGGAACAAGTCATTGTCTTCCCTCTCTTTGAAAGTTTCCCACCAATGACCAACGATTCATTCTCATATTGACCCCTCTTTCTCTTCTTTTTTGGCCTCCCAACTTGTGTGTGGTGTTTGGGAGGTAGAATCTTCATTGAGGCTGCACACCTAGGCCAATATGTGGTACCAACAATGGGATTAATCTTATGTGCATAAACCTTTTTCCATGTTTCTAGACTGTATGCACCATGTACCCATTCCTCAACAAGTCCTACATCAAACCCATTGTCATTCATGTTCCAAATGCTAGCAATTGCATGTTTGCAAGGGATGCCTGTCAACTCCCACTTTCTACATGAACACCTTCTTTCAGACATGTCTACCACACACTGTTCAGTCCATGGACCTGAAACTTGGTATTTATCACCCCCATTCCAAATGACATTCACTTTAAATGCTTCATTCTTAGCTGCCTCAAGAATCTGAGTAGCTGTTGGAGTCAGTGGCCCTTCACAACTATCAATCACTTTTTGCACTACAACTACCCTCTTCATAAGATACTCCCTAATAAACTCCAAACAAGTGATAATTGGCTTATCTCTACCCTTAACAAGTTTACTATTGAATGACTCACAGATGTTGTTCAGCAATATATCACATTTAGCTCTCCCTGTACCATATATAACAAAGACTTAATAACTACTACTACTAATTTAGCCTATATAAAACTCACAGATTGACAATGTATATGGTAATACCTGAGAAGTGAGCTCTTGCCCAAGTATTTTCTGGAATCTTCCTTAACCATTCATAAACCTGAGCATGTTCAGTCCTTATTGTAGCCATAGCCATATCAAACTCTGCAACTGTGGTCCTGGTTGCAGCAAACCACAGATGTTCCCTCATTCCTGCTCCTCTGAATTTTGTCTTGAGATTCTCATGGATATGCCTCAAACAGAATCTATGCTCAGCACTAGGAAATACGTTGCTCACAGCTTGAAGGATACCCTATAACATATCAATTAGATATATACATTTTAGTGGAAATATGTGCAATAACAGATAAATACTTAAACAGACTCAGGATGAAACATATTAGTGGAAATACCTTTTGCCTGTCAGATATGAAGGTGAAATTAGCATTACTTGGCAAGTCTAAGTCATCTTGCAGACATTGCAAGAACCACTCCCATGAATCCCTGCATTCAGACTCAGCAAGTGCATATGCTACAGGGTAAATCCCATTGTTGCCATCAACAGAAACTGCACTTAAAAGTTGCCCAGGATATGGTCCCT
>JAOXNX010000035.1:11300014-11311968 GCA_028566075.1 Solidago caesia
GTTTTTGAGATAAAAGATTTTGAATGAATTAGTTGAAACTAATGATTTATGGAGGAGAGAAAAAAATGAGGGAAAATATGTGGCTGAAATTTGTTCCTTGGTTTTCAAGGAAAATTAAAGATGCAATTGAACAAAACAATGAGGAATAGTGAATAATCAGATGTGCCACACTAAATCTATCCTAGAATAAATATATGCATTTTTTTTTGCTTTTTGTGAAACAACATGTTCCTACTATTTTGGTATAATTAAGATATTTTATGTTCTAAACATCGAGCTATATACTATATTTCCAAGGATATAAGTTTATTCATTTCCAGTGTGGGAATCTATACTGGTCGTATTCGGCTGGTGGGAGTTCTTTAATGAGAAGTGATAAAGGTGAGTACAAGTAGCGCTCTTTCTCAAATATGGCTAAATGGGTAGGTTGGAGCGGGTCAAAACCTTAAATTTCTACTATAGTCGAAACGGACCATATCAAGATGAACATATTCCTATTCCTTATTGACAAGGATAGAACTTGTGACTTCTACATTGAGAGGCACAAGTCCTCGCCAATGGACTACCATTGTAGTGGTTTGTTGTGCCTATTTGACCAGTATTGAGCATAATAAAAGTCAATCCATTTATGAAAGTGGTTTCAAATTACATCTTTAGTTTAATTTTGTCATGTTTGTGGAAAGTATGTATGTTTTGTCATGTAATTAATATAAAGAGAATACTATCATTATTCTTCTGACCAGTGCATCTCTGTTTCAATCTCTTTCTAGCCACCATAAAATATAAAAGTTACCTGATTAGTTTGATAAAGCTCATTAAGAATTGATAGTAAAAATTTGAGTGGAACATGAGGCATCCGTTGGCTACATTTCACCGGTGTTCGTATGTTTATCCTCACTTCGTCAACTGAAATGAGTTTATACAATCGTAGCACCCACTAACCTGTGGCATCAAAACAGAGGCACACTACAACAAAAACAGACGCTGGCCTTTGGCGACGCCTAATTGTCGTCACTAAAGGATAGCTAAACAACAAAATAAACTTGCTTTTCTTGTAGTGGCACAAATTTCATATGTTTGCACATTCGAATTTGCTATATGTTGTTCGTCACGATTACAGTCGTTGCAGCTTTTGTTAATACGATTACTTTTACTGTCTGGATGGTAATTTAAACTTCACATAAAAGAGTGTAACATCCGTTCTATGCATATTATTTGTAATAAAAGTTCAATTATGGTCTGCTCAATGGTTAAAGTTTGAACACATCTGCCGTTCTAAAAAAAAAAAAGTTTGAACACGTCTCTTTAGAAAAGAGGAGGGCGATCGTTCACCATGTTGCTTTTACAACCGTGATATATGAACTCGCATATATCTTTTTACAAACAACGCATTTTTGAAGACTAAAAGCATGGCAGAAAATGACTTTGGAGACGGATTACAATCTATCTTTATATGCTGATGGTACAAAATTCCATTTTATCATTTTCTTTAGCAAAATTACGATCTGCAATGTCTATTTCAGTACTTCATGGGAGTCCTTTTCCATATATAGATGATGATTCCTACTACGGGTGAAAGCTAAGAGCGAGCTTTTATTTATTCACCAACTTAATTATTCCATGTAGATTTCGAGTGTGGGGATGATCATGAGTTTTTTTGTCATTTATGGCCATATACCCTTTAAATATATTACCAAATCTGGTGTATGGTATGACTTTCTTTGCATGTCAAATAAGCGGGTCAGATAATTCGATCATATTTGTATGTGTTTGTATATATATATATAGGAAAAGGTTCATGTGAGAACCATTTGAATTGGAAGAACCATGAGAACCTTTTAATTATAACTTGATGTTCATATGTGAATGGTACATGTGAACAAATTCGTGCACTTCTGAACATACAAGTTATACTTAATATTACCTATGTTCATATGTGAATGGTTCTCACATGAACCTTACCCTATATATATATATATATATCCTCTATCCTACTAGAGGAGAAGTTGTGGTGATGAAATTATGAGATATGTCAAGCTATGGCCTTGTCCACGTATGTGTTTGGAGCAATTTTTGACATCATAATTATGTTGTTAATTAATAATAATAATAATGAAAATATATGAAATATGTAAAAATCTATTGTAATTGGAAAGTATATATGTATCCGGCGGTTGCAGAGTGTTTTTGCAGGGCTTATGTACTGGTTTGTTGGTTTTCCAGGCTAAATCAACCAAAGTCTGTTGGTTTATATTGTTTAAATGTTTAAACCCATTGTATACTTTGTATTTGTTTTAAACACATGTGTATTATGCCCTTTGACTTATTTCATTAATTACTTTGTGTATTTCCCATGTCATTGAGCCGAGGAAAGTGTTCTCCATCTAATAACATTTTGACAACACATTCAAATACATTAATGGCTGTTACCAGGACTAACCAACTTTGTACTTTCATAGAAGATTTGAAATCTTTATACTTGGTCACCACGGCTAAAAAAGTTCTCAAATTACATGTATAAATAAATGCCATTGTGTGACTGATTTGCTCACCCATCAACTTTCTTCCTTTTCATTGTTTCTTTGCTTTGACCATGGAAGGTGTGAATTTGAGTTATGTTGAGCAACTTACTCCGGCAAGGGATTTCTGGAACATGAAAGCCCGTGTTCTACGTGTATGGGATCAAGGTTTTAGATGGGATTTGATTCTCCTAGATGAGAGGGTATGTGGTTACCTTTTTACAGGATGAGATATAGTAGTTTCACCAATCGTATTTCTGACATTCTTTTATTTATAATCTGTTTTCCAGGGTAGGAAGATTCAAGGGTGTTTGAAAAAACATCTGGTTCCAGATTTTAAGAAAGACTTGAAGGAGGATGCTGTCCTTCTCATAAGAAAGTTTGGTGTTGGAGAGCAAAAGGACAAACATCGAGTTATACCCCTAGACTATAAGATAAACTTTTTCAAGTGCACCTCGATTACTCCTGTCTGTGGTTTCGAAGGCCACCCTTATGCTTTTAACTTCGTTCCATTTCCTGCTATAAACGAAGGCACCACTGGGCCTGTGCTTACTGTTGGTAAAATTATAATGCTGTGTTTAAAGTCTACCATAAGTTCATGTATAATAATAATTTTGCATGTTTCTTAATTGTCTGTTGCCTTTGTAGATGTCATGGGTCGAGTAGCTTGGTGCGGGAATATGGATATTTTCAAGTCTAAAGAAAAAGAGAGCAAACGAGTTAATTTCGATCTTCAAGATTTGGAGTAAGTTATTGTCAGTTTATCTTAGTTGGAGTTAATGAGTATGATTAATGAGTATGAAATAAATGCTTTACAATGATATGGAATAAATGAACTCTAATGATTTGTATTAAATGAGTTATAATCATGTATAATAAATGCTTTTTAAAAAAAAATAAGATAAGGAATGAGCTCCTCTTTCGGTAATAAATTAGTTGCAAGTCAATTTACTGTTGTATATGTGTTAGTCTGGTGTTCTACAAAAGTAATATGAAATCATTCAGGAGGTATTTTGGAACAATTTCAGGTCTAACGTAGTCAGATGCACCTTGTGGGGACGTTATGCTGAACAATTTAACACTTTCATTGCTAACAATAAGTCTCCGGAGATGGTTATAATAATCATGCAACATGCCAGGCCTAAGGATTGGAATGGTTAGCTTAACTCATACTGTTACATAATATGATTAGATCATTACGTTATAATTTTTCCTGGTCAATCTTTTTGTTCAGGTATGAGGACTGTCCAGAATGATATGTTTGCGACGCGATTGTTTATCAATGAGGACGTCCAAGAAGCCAATAACTTCAGGAGGAGGTACACTATTAAATGTGTTGTTCTCAACTCATGACAGCACTTACTATTGTATACATGCCGTCATTTTCTTTTTTTACGTTTGTAGTATGATTCTCAAAGATGGTGCATCATCTTCGCAAACTGTCCTTTCCTCTCAAACTGTTTACCCTGTGCGTAATGAATTCCTTGTGAGGACCCCACGTAAGCATGTGGATGAGATCATTGACATCGATGATGTACGTAGTTTGACCCTTTTATTCTTTGCTCCAATCATGTCCACAGATAAGTATGTACTGAAAGTTCTATATATGAACAGGAGTCACACTGTGTTGTTTTGGCGACTACAAGGATGCTTGAAGAAGAGTATGGATGGTTTTATATAGCATGTCGTCGTTGTCTGAAAAAAACTGTCACTAAAAGTGAGTACTTAGAACAGTCCCAGGAAATACCTTCAACCTTTCTTGAGGCTCCTATAGATAGTATGTGGTGTCTCAAGTGCAAAAGCATTGCCACTTCATTGGTTCCCAAGTACAAGTCTTCTACTTTGCCTTAGTTATTAACATTTATTATCTATATATAAATAATAGTGGGTCATATTTAACTCATACCTGGTTATATCAGGTTCAAAGTTCAGTTGAGGGTGCAAGATGGCACTGGTAGTGTCTCCTTTGTCCTTTTTGACAGAGATGTGGCTAAAATCGTAGGCCTTTCTGCCGTAGACCTTCGCGAGAGGCAAATTAAAAGTGGTGATTTGGAGGTTTTCCCTGTTGAACTTAATGCCCTGATAGGCAAATTCCTTGCTTTTAAGATCAGTGTTTCGAGGTACAATCTGGACAAAAAAAGTTCTGCATACACTGTTGCTAAAATCTGTGACGATCCCGACATACTTGAAGAGCTGCAAGTTGGTGATCAACCTGATGTTGTGAGGATTTCATTTGTAATTATCTTTTGTATCAGATTGTGGTTTCCCATTTGTAATTCTTTGTGTTTGTTGGATGATTTTGTTTTTAGGCAACCCCTGATGAAGCTGACCCCCCTGTGGTTAGGCTGGAAGAGTGTTCGCAAGTTGGAATGGATTCAAAGGTGGTTATAGCAATTATATGAACCTTTCTTTTGAACCTGATGTTGTGAGGATTTAATATGTAATTACCTTTTGGAAATATTTTGTAGTTACCCCTTTGTAATGTTCTGTGTTTTTTCCATGATTTTGTTTTTAGTCAACTCGTGCAGAAGCCGGCCCATCTGCGGTTAACATGGAGGAGGGTTCGCAAGTTGGAATGGATTCAAAGGTGGTTATAACATTCTTTTGAACCTTTATTTTTTAAAAAAGAATTCTGCAATTACATGGATATAGGTTTACAATGTCGTTGGCTAACATTCAATTAGTTCTTATGTAACCTTTTGGAAGGATTGTGCCTCTGTTACGCGCGGCTCTTTAGCTACAGAAGCTGAAATGGACTCTGCAACAAGTCCTGTTTTGAAAAGAAGCCTTCCTTTGGTGCTTGGTGAAAAAGATGTTGAACCCCTCTCCACTGCCAGAAGTGTTAAGAAGAAGTTGAATGAGTAGCTTTTGACTATGTTATGAACACTCCTTTGGAGTATCTAATAAGTTTACCAAACTTTTGGTTTTTTCCTAATGCTTAGCACTTGAACCTGTACTCTTTTGTATGGCTACTTTTGTGTTTTGGGGCTGCCTACCTGATGTTTTGTAATGGCATTCTATGTCAAAGTTCAAGTGGCAATATTACTATCTTTTTATGACTTTATAATCAACATTTGCAATGGTATGATCGCGTGGGTTCATAAGATTGTTACACCATCTGAATCAAAAATTTGAAGTTCATTCTATATGAATAATAAAAAAGGAACTCCTATGCAAGACACTTCCATAAAGATGTATCATTGTTGACAGCAAGTAACAATGGTGGTTTCGCCATTTACCAACAAATGTATATTGCCCTTTGACTTGTGGCATATTGGCCCTTTACAAATGAGAAGGTTCAACAGTTCCAGCCACAAAGCTGAACAGCCGTTAATCCTGAAATATAAAGTGTAGCCCAAAACTTGAAAATTGATTACTGTGTAACAAAGTTAAATGTGTTACTACATTCTGCAAGTCTTTGAGGTTAGCAATTTGGAAAAATTTGCAACCTTTTACCATACAATTCGAAATTAACATATCAAATTTAACACGTTTGGTGACAATATTTTGGAAATATTTGATTTCCAAATTGTGAACTACCTCCACATTTTGGACGGGAGAAAGTTTTAAAAATTAGAAGTCTTTTTTTAAATTTTACCAATATAGTCAAATTCATACCAAAAGTTGGCATTTCACCATGTTTATGAAATCTGAAGTTAATTCATAAAATTTTAAAGAAATTTCAAAGTTGGGTTTAAATTTTAAAATTTTCAAAACTTCATTTAAAAATTTGAAATTTTGCTCAAAAATTTACCCATACACTCAAATCCCTGTTAAAAACTCGCTATTATATTTGGGGATGTCACCAAGTCCATAAAATTTTAAAGAATTTTAAAAGTTGCCCTTGGCTCCAAATTTTAAATTTTTCAAAAATTCAATTAAAATTTTGAAATTTTGTTCAAAAATTTACTCATACACTCAAATCCCTGTTAAAAAGTGGTTACTTACCAAAGTATTCTACCTCACTCCTTGGATCCATATTGGAAACTTGAAAAGAACACACACCTCTTGACCAACTAAAACGTTAGCATGGATATCCAAAAGAAAAGGCAACGTTACAGGAGCCCTCATTCTCCACCAAAATTTCTACCAGAACTGTGTGCTCACAACCGTAACAAAAGGAAAGCTTACTTATCTGATCGTCAAAACCAAGGAAATGGGAACGGCATGTCTCAAAGTCAACCACCTACGGCCACTCCACTATCAAATATCACGAACGTGGCTAATGGTAATCCATTATCTTGCTTGTAATCTAACGCTTATGTTGTACATTGTTCCTGTTTAGTTGTTTTGCTCATGTTTATACAAGGTTTCTTTTTTTGCCAGTTTTTTTTAATTCAATTTTTGCTGTATTTCATTGTCAATGTTTGTTATTATGATTCCTACTAAACTTTGTAATCATATCTCTTTAAGGTTCGACAACAAGTAGGTGTTCAACCAATATTCTAAACACACCCCATGAGATGCCAGTTATACCCAGCACTTTGGTGCAGTCTTGTGTTTTAGAAGGTTAGTCACTTCATTTTAAAAGCTATTGTCATTTTAAAGTAGCAGTTGTGTCAACAATGATATATCTTGTGTTCATGGGTTGGTGAATAGGTAGCCCGTACACGCTGCGCCTTGGTACTGCTGTTGATACTCTTCCAAATGGAACACAGTGCCTGAATCCTATCAGCAAAGGCAGAGAGAAGGTGAATCTGCAAAGGACACCAACAGTAAATCAAACTTTGGTGCAGTCTTGTGTTTTAGAAGGTAAGTTCCTTCATTTTAAAAGCTACTGTCATTTTAAAGTGGCAGTTGTGTAAACAATGATATATATTGTGTTCATGCGTTGGTGAATAGGTAGCCCGCACACGGTGCGCCTTGGAACTGCTGTTGATACTCCTCCAAATGGAACACATTGTCTCAATCCTATCAGCAAAGGCAAAGAGAAGGTGAATCTGCAAAGGAAACCAACAGTAAATCAAACTCCTTTTGTTGCTACAAATGCTAAACAACAACGCAAGAAGTTCAATACCAATGATGTACCTCCATTTGCTTTGAGTGTTGATGAAGATATATTAAAAGATGCTACTCAGAAAGGACATGGTATTTCCAAAGGTATTAGTGACAACAGTTATTTGTTCTTATATGTACACAATTCATATCTGTTTACCGTTCATATTACACGTTACATCACGTCCTATGGAAACTTTTGCTTCATCTGTGCATTAAAAAAAAAATTATTTAGGGTTGTATATATGAAATCAAATTTATAAAGGAATAAAATATGTTAACAATCTTTATTTAAACCTGCATATTTAGCCATATTCCGTGGCCCTTTACGTTGTTCACACATGCTACATGTGGTTTTTTTATGGTTGGAAATATTAAACCATTGTAAAAAAAAAAGCCACGATATTCGATGTAAAAAAAATAATCGGTTTGCCTTTCTTGAACCATATACTACACTTAAACCATATACAACTACAATTATCGAATTCAAGCAGTCTACGTGTTAAACAAATTGCCTGTTGCATGTCAAGCCTCACTTTCAAATTAAACGAATTTAAACAACCGCTCATTTTATTCAATGGTGTTAAAAATGTTACATATAATGAAATTCGTTAACTGTCATTTTAATTATCCGTGTTTCACACGGGTCCTCCAACTAGTTATTTCCTAAAGGGGATATGAATTTGAGCAAATCACCAAAAACGATAGCCTAAAATTTGATATTTGAAAAGAGAAATGCTAGGTTGACAAATTAATTACAAACAAAAGTTTACAAACAAATCTTACACCAATCAAATCAAGTCGATCATTTTTTCTCTTTCTTTGTTGATTGGTCCACATCACATGCCACATGTGTTTGTAAATTTTTGTTTGTAATTAGTTTGTAGATCTAGCATTCCTCATTTGGAAATAAAGAAAACCTAAAACTTGTACATTCCCAAAATAAGAAATTAAAATTTCAATTTTTTACTTTTAGGGAAATATGTATTTGATTGGTTTAAAATCCATACTTTAATATGTTTTTTTGGATGATTACATGTATAACTTACATGAGTTAGGATATATGACGTGGCAAATTAAAGAAAATGTTGTTTGGCTTTCCCCCAGTCCAAGATATCCACATTCTCTATGTCAATCTCCACGTTGGCATCGTATAGTACCTTTAATTAAAGAACCGGACATCATATCTTCATTCATCAAAATACGAAAGGGAGAAAAAGAGGGAAAAGATTTAAATCCTAATTTAAATCTGTATTAAACCCATACAAAAAGAAAAATGATGAATATGATATGTCATGTATGCCAAATTATTTAAATTGTATACGTAATCCTCAATATATGTAAAAAAAAAGTCTTAAAATCTGGAATTTAAAAATCGGATTCATATTTTCTTAAAAGTAAGAAAATGGATTATAGATCGAATCTTTTATGTACATGCATAAATTTTACGTTATTTTTATCGTCAAAAATGAAATTTTATGTTATTTTTATTTATAAATTGTCTTGTAATTACGGCACGTGAAGAAAATGAATTGAAGTAGATAGGAGAAAAATGGTCCCTGATTGGATGAGAGAAGACTCCTATGAAGATACGGATCGAGGTGTATTAATGGATTTATTAATAATTTTTTTTTTGAACGGCGAGTTAGTTGTTAGTGATCAGGTATCCACATTAACATCCAAACGGGCAGTATGCAGACCCCGGTCCACGATCCACGTTCCCTCATTACCATCCCAAGAGAAACGGGCAGTATGCAGACCCCGTTCTACGAGTTAGGAAGGCGACTTTTTGTTTTTAATTTTTTCTACTTATAAAGTTATAATAATAAAAATAATAATGATAATAATAATAATAATATGAAATCTTTTACTGACGCCTGATCATAATGTTTTAGCATCTTTTTTTTTTCTTTTTCTGGTTATAGATGCAGGTATCTTATTGAAGTGGGCGACCAAGCATAATGTGAAATATAATGGGAACATGAGTGCAATTAAAGGCCATGATATTGGTATTTGGCATAGAGCGTTTGTGTGCGCGATTGTGTTCAGCCGCCACAAATTATTTGAGTGGGTCAATATGGTCTAAACAATGCATCAAGACAATCTATATGTGAAGGGTGGTTGTTAATAGGTGACAAAAATTGGCAAAATTCACCCAATAGATGGGTATCATGTCAAATTGTCAATTTATATCAATCAATGTCAAAATGTGAGGGGTGGTGGTTAACCATGTCAAATTTCAATACCCATGTCAAAATATATTTTTTTAACGGTCCATTCCCAAGTCATCTCCAACGGTTACTTCAATCGGCATATCCTCGCCGATTTGCCTTGCCAGTGCCGCTTGTCGATTCATGCCAAACGGTAGGGGAAGGTGTTCCAAAAGACCAAATTTCGGTCCCGTTCATCCCAAAGGGATTTAGAATTTTCGAATAGCATATGAACCGTCAAAGGCAATGTACTTTTTTATTCTTTTATTTTAAGTTTTGTTTAAAGTACAAATTCAATAGATCCTTAATGTATTTTTTTAGTATATCTCATAAATTTGAAATTGATTAATATGACTTGTAATGTTGTGTGAAAGACCCTCATTTTGAATAACTAATAAAACTGTTTTTTATAAATATATAAGCTACACTTGTTTGTCCTTTTCTTTTATATATATACAATATAACTAAAATATTAAATTAAAATAAATCGAGTTTGATTATTGAAAATTTAGGCTCATACATAATTTTCGGCATCCATCATTGAGTTTGGATTGTTAAGTGTTTATTTATTAATTTATTTATTCAGGACCTTAATTTTGATACATGCATAGGGCCTCCGAAATTTCAACAAATCTCGACTACGACCCTCGTGCCGACACAAGGAATTTGGGTATATCGATCTCTCTACTTGAGAAAATTACCTCGAAGAAGTACATGAGAAAACTTCAAGTTAACTTGTCAGTTATCCAACACATTTGACATGTCATTTTGCCATTTACAGATCCCCAAATACAAGTTGTAGAGTGATTAATCCAACGCAGCTTATATGTAGGAAGAAGATACAAGCCTTCGTACTTCTATTGACTTAGTACGTTATATACTCATAATGTTTGGTAATTTCTACACTAAATTATTCGATATAACTGTAGCTCCAGGAAAGTTCAAAAGTTTTGTGAGGATAGCAGTTTTTTTTAACGTTCGATTTGGGCCCGGACCTGCTAAAGACCCAACCAGATAATTCAAGGAAAAAACCCCACAGACTTGTCACTGGAGTTGAATCCAAAACCTGTATGTAAAAACCAAGGAAGCCTCTTCATCAAGGGCGGTTTTATTATGAAACAACCTAGGTTCATGGACCTAGGTTAGATTGAAAATCTTTTTAGCAGGCATATGGAAAATTATATTTGAATACATGTTATCCAAAGATTTAGACCTAGGTAAATTTTAAAATAAATATTTTAAAACATTTGAAATGGATAAATTATAACTAGAAATACTTGATTTTTATTCCTGGATCCATCAATGCTTTTCATTGTCCCAGACATTTTGCCAGTTGATACATATTTACTATTTGAAATTGAATCGGTAGTTACTAGTGGAGTAGTGGTAGAGAAAGTCTAATTAAAAAGATTATGTTAAAAGATAAATTTCCTATTTTGCCTTTTGTTCTTACTATTTGTATCTTACCTTATATTTGCATGTATAAAGTTTTATGGAATCATGGAATGGAGAATTGGAGATTGGAATAACGCGAACGGATGGACATATCGCATTGGCGCGTTATTTGTGGCCCCACACTCTAGGAAGTTATTTCAAAACAAGTGTTTAAAAGGTGGCCCACCATATTGTGAACGAGAATTTATTATCTCCTATTCGATATTTTGGTGATTTAAGTCATTTAACACTAAACTTGTCGATAACTCCCGGTTCAAATTGTTGAGATAGGTATCTAATGATATATGGGTTTAAACCTCACATGTGACATAAAAATTAGAGTTTCAGGTTAGATTAAGAAAATATTTTCTCTCACTTATGGTATGTTTCATCTTGTAATCTGATAGGCCAGTAGTTCGTCAATGATCTAATTTGCTATTAAAACTCACCGAAATGAGGCGTCCTTCCCCCTCCGTTGCCCAACTAACGCCCCCATGAACATCACCCCAGGTGGCAACCTCGAATGATTTTTTACTTTGGACGTTCCATGAGGGTTGCCCAACTTTACACACACATCACCATATAACTAAACATTGGTACCTCTTTTGACCACTTGTTCTTTGTCATGTGGCAAAAGTCACCCCACCCCCAAAAGTAGCATCACTACTTATTATATACTACATTAAAGTAGTATGTCGGTGTGTGAGTGTCAAATGTCGGTATGAACAGTAACGGACTAAAGGGCATTTTGGCCCGGTGGGTTTTTTGGCCCAGTAAATGGTTTTTTGCCCTTAAT
>JAOXNX010000035.1:11329113-11340795 GCA_028566075.1 Solidago caesia
TGTATAAGAGACAGGGTAATATTACAGGCTCTAGTAAAATCACATTTTCTTTTTCTAAGATGGTTTTAAAGCCAAACAACCATCTTGGGTCATTAGAGGCATCAAAGGGTATAAACATATGCTCGATTTCATCCACTCCTCACCCATTCATGCTTGCATTATGAATGATCCTAAACAAATTTATATTCATCTTCTTAGAAAATTTTGGTAGACATGTGATTGATTATATGGAGGCCACTGACTCCATCGATGGTACCATTCTAATGGGTGCCACCAAGATTTCTATCACTGCTGACTTGCTGCGCGACATTCTTCTTCTTCCAACAGCCAGGGACGAACAACCCTTTGTAGAACTAGCGACTGTTGATGAGTGGAAGGCATGGCTTCCATCAATTGGCTACAACTATAATCTGGTCAATCCTCCTCATATCCCCAGCAATCCAGTTAAACAGAATCTTCCTGGAATATGGAGATTGATGTTTACCCATGTTATTCAGTGCCTCGGGGGCAACTCAGGCTCCTAAAACCAAGCCTCTACCACTTCCATGCCTATGATCCATGCACTTGCTATCGGTAGCTGCATCAACTATGCGAGGATCATTTTTGATGACCTTAAGCAAAAGGTCAAGATTCAGAATCGCTCCTCTATTTTTCCCTTTACAAGATTTTTCTCTCTTGTATTCAAACAGGCGCTGGGTGATAACTATGAGCAGCCTGGATCAAATACAATTACACCAACAAGGGTTGGAGCTGTTGTGTATAAACAACTTGCTGAGCCACTCATTGCAAAAATAACTCAGCATATGAAATAGGTTCTCTTCTCTTCCTATCCTTCGTTGTACCCCAAAGACAGCGATTGGGAGTCAGCACTTCAATCTAATGAAGTTACTGTGGACACCAGCTTGCCTAAAGAGACTGGCTTGCTGGAAAATCCCCAGCGACCCCCAAAGTCTCAAAGAAGCCGACCAAAATGTCTACCAAGGCAAAGTCCCCAACAAAAACTTCTCAATCTTCATCCTCCGTTGTCGTCACAAAACGAAAGCGGAGTGAACCAAAGGGCAAACCATCTAAAAAGGTTAGGATATCCTCACTGCCCAATTAAGGAAGATAGTACCCAAGCCGACCCATCAACAGTCTCCAAAAAGACTGCTGACGAGAATATAGGAAACAACGAGCAACCACCTCAAACTTTTGTAGGCGAGGTTGGTGAAGATCAAGGGTTACCCCAAACCATTAGAAGTCCGAGTCAAACTCCACTCCAAAATCCTCCATCAAATTCTTAAATACCCTCTGAGTCACTATCAGTACATACTAGATCACAAGCGGTGCTAGAGACAGAAAATTACGTGGCCGATGAAGTCTTGGTGCAACAACACACTAAGCCAGAGGCACCCCTTTCCCCTACCCCAATATTTTTTACTGCTCTACATCAACCTACCCAGGATGATGTTGGAACACAAAACCTTTCTGTTTCGGGTGATGTGCAGGTCAGCAATGAAATTCATGCTACTGCTGATGTTGGTACAGTTATTGATGAACATGTTGAAATCAGCGTAGATGAAGAAGCTGACAGTGACATCAGTTCCATTGGTGAGGATGATGTGTTCAGATTGGATGAGAAAGAAGAAGTGGTTGGAGAGGAAGTGACCAATGAAACTTACAATGATGAAACAGATGATTGGGCACTGGCCATCATACCTGACTCTCCGCATTTGCCCTCCACTCCACTTCCCACTTCTCCATTACCTCCAATCCCAGCACCACCAACCTTTTCAGCTCCTCGACCATATAATCCACCCTCACCAATATATGCACCGATGCTCCTTTTTGCTCCATCTTCCACCAATGCTGCCAGCACTTCATCGACCTCTGAATCTGATGTTGATAAGGAGATCATTGCTGAAGTGCCTCCATATACTCACTTTGACTTTTGGAGATCCGCAAGCCAAAGCTGAAGGATTCTCGTGCCTTTGTGGATGTTCATCTCCCTGGTTTGGACTATGTGGATGTTCGCCACCTAAATGAAATAACTGGGAGGTTGGACATGCTACGTTACATTGCCATTCGTCAGGGGCATCTACATGCTGACATAGTTGATGCAATCAAGCTACTTCAAGGGTTGTTTGCTCACCATGCTCAGTTGCTAGAGGAAGGACATGGTGAAGTAAAGGAAGAGCAGATTCTGTTAAATGGATGTGTGGATAGGATAACCAAGAATCAGGTCGCTACGGTCAACTCGCTCAATCGAGCATTGAAAAGGGAACAAGGCCTTGTTCATCAAGTTCTTAAGCGAGTCAACATTGCTACTTCCCATTTCTCCTTCAAAGTTGACAAACTCGCTCCTGAAGCTCAGCTAGAGTGGCCCCTTCTTCTAATCTTGCGCTCACTTTTATTGAGCTCTTCAGATCAAATATTCTTCTTTTCGCCATCTCAATAAACTAAACAATACCATCCACTCCCTTCAAGTCTATCAAAAAAATCACTTCACCACCTTCACCACTACCATATCCAAAGTCCAACCACCAACTCCGTCACTAGCCGCTGAGGACAAGCTATTGCTCACTCAGTCTCTCACAAAACAAGTTGCTATGGAAAAGGAGGTCACTGATATGAAATCAATGATGGTTGAGATGATGGGACTCCTCAAGGATGATATAATGGAAGCAGTGAAGTCTTCGATTGCTTCCAAGGGGGAGAAAATGAATGCTGAGGGTCCCAAAGATGGTGATGACAAGGATGATGGTGATGATAATGATGAGCAACCACAAGATGGTGCTGGTGGTGTGGCTCAATCTGATAAGGGAGCAAGTGCTGAGGGGGAGCACAAGGATGCTGGTACAGTTGATGAGGCTAGGGAACATACTGTTGAGGAAGTACCAGCATGTGTTGAGGGGGAGATCAAAGAGCCAAATGCTGAGTCTATGCCAGTAAATGAAGAAACGATGACTTCTAAGCCTTCACACACAAGTGATGCCACAAACAGATTCCAGCGTGCTATCAACGCTAGTGAATATCAACGCACGCTGGAAACATTAAAAACAAGAAAAGGCAAATTTGTGGTGTCAAATGAATCCCATTGTGATCCAACAGATGCTCAACTGGTCTGGGAGCTAAAGGCTAAAGCTCAGCGAAAAAAGGAAGAAGAAAAAGACAGAGAACAGAGAAAGAAGACCCTCTTAGCTGATGCTGCCAAAGCTAGATCTTCAGTAGCTGTTGTTAAGCCTAAAAAGAAAGCATCTTCTCCAGCAGCTGCTCTGACCATTCCCACCGCTGAGCTTGGGTTATTGAGTGTGCTAGAGACTCACGCTACTAGAATCACTCCTGCTGAGATTGCTATTCAAGAAGAAATTAAAAGAAAGTAGCAGGAGGAAGCCCAATCCATGAAGTTCATCAGTAAGACTGTGGCAAATGAAGAAATGCAGTTTGCTGATGATGAGGATCAAATGATAGCCCAACAATCTAGTGCAGTGGAGGCATTGGAAAAGAAAGAAAAAGAATTCTGTGACAGAAGATCCCAGCTGAATGAAAAATATGCAAAAGGAAAACACTTGTTCCTCAGCACTAGGGTTCTTGGTAAAAGGCCATTAACCATCGTTGTAGTTAAAGCCTTCAAGACTCAGCGTGGGACAAATGTTCAACTAGAAAGGCAAGGTGTAGATAGGGTGCTGAGGATAGATGATGTGAATGCTGAGAGTCTTGGTCCTACTTAATGGATAGAAGTATACAAGATAATCAAAGAAAAGAAGGCCCCTAGCTTCCATCAGTTGCAAGAAATATGCAAAGAACAGCTGAAGAAGGTCCAAAGACTTGAAAGAAAATACAAAGTCAAGGACTCACTATTCAATGTTCAGCGAAACCCTCTTCCACCACCTAGATTGCCAGCAAAGAGGTCTGCTCCAACTGGCACCTTTTACTTCTCCACCACAATGGCACTAATTGAAGGTGATGCTGTTGTAGACCTCTTTCTTCCTCCAGGACCTTTTTTATGGCATGTTCGATGAATGGAATCAAGGAGTCTAATTTACAAACATCCATGGCCATCATCACTTCTTGAGGACTGCTGATATCAGCAATGCCTCTACTAAATTTTTTGTGGAATCTTCGCAAAGGGTGCATCATGACAGCGGATGATGAAAGAATCATTTCACTTCTTGATCAAGAGCTGATGAAGCCCCACAGACAAAGGAATCCTGACTACATCCAAGCAAAACAAGAATCTGTTTGGGATTAGTTAGACAAATTATATATGTAGTTAGCTGCAATTCTCCTCCCTTTGTAATTTGTATTTAAGTAATCAATATAATCAACAACTACTTCAAAATGTATGTTCATTTCTTGTAAGTTCAAGATAACTCACCAGCAAGTCTTCCTTAGAGAATAGGGGGCGATTGTTAGGACCAAGATTCGCTTACTAAGACTTTGTCGCTGAAGTAGGTCATCAGCGAGCAGTCAGTGAACCATTTCCAAAGATGATGTGTTAATCTTATCCTATACCTGTAAGTAAAATATAGGCGGGAAGTAAAGAAGGAAACCTAGACCCAAAGGGTCACATGACTAACACGCAACAAGTCATGTGACCTATCTCATTCCCTTCTGGGAAAAATCCAAAAATGTGTAAGTCCTTCACAGGTTTCTTTTTCATCCAAAATAGTAAAAGATCAAGAAGACAATTCAGAAGCATTAATTGTCAATATACTCCATCAATGGATTGTTGACAACCTCTTTCATATCAACATCCACGTCTCGAAGACTGTTGTCTCTCCTCTAGCATAAAAGGCAACACTTGGTGAAGACATTCCTCTTGTTGGTTGGTCCAAAAAAATTACTAAGTGTATTTTCTAGTGTTTTACATTCTAATAAGTGTTTTTGTAAAAAACATTTGAGTGTTTTGTTAGTCTAGACTCCACAACTAGTTCGTTAATTCGACCATTGTATTACCGTTTATCGTATCAACATATTAATACATTATACAATTGGTTAACTAGTTTGTGTGTTTTATTTTTTGTTATTTATTATGTTTGTTTATAAATTGGGCAAACTTAGAACCACCAACAATAACACAATTTCAATAGAAAATATTCAATAACAAATTTTCAAATATACAAATCTAAAATCACTCAAACAAAATACACAAACAAACTATACAAACAAAAATCATACATTTCATTAACAATATTTCAACAAAAAAATATACATTAATACTACAGAATAGATTAAAAAAAAGAAGAAAGAAACCTTGTAATAAAGGTGGTGGTGGTGGTTTGATAGCGACGGTGGTGATGGTGGTCGGGTTATGACGGTGATGGTGGTGTTGTCGGTGGTGGCTATGGTGTGTGTGTTTGTATTTTTGAGATTATGTGTGTTTGAGAGATAAAAAGATATATTTTGAAATACACTTTTTGCGACGAAATTAGCGACGATAACACCGTCGCTAAATGTTAGGCGGAAGAACTGATGTGACAACATTTTTCACCGGGATTTCATCATCAAAAGTATATTTTCTTCTTGTGACATGTACCATCCGTATAACTTACTTTACATTAAAAGTGTTGTAAAATTCTATTTTTAGTTATACCTTTCAAAAATATACAACATATAAGTTTTTATGTTAAAAAAAAAAACTACCAAATTTTTACCAATACTTGTAAGAGAATAGAAAAACATCTCACCAAGCTATACTCAAATATTTTACTTATAGCTAAATATTTTGAATAACGCTATAATTACTTTAAGTAGTATTTTTTGTAACGCGTCACTAAAGATAAACTTTCTTGTAAGTGATAGTATGATAATAATAGGGTTTAGTACCTCAAAATGTAAACAACTTTACACGAAGTATTATAGTGTGTGTTGAACTTTATTCTTGTGAATTATATGAAATGAACTTTCAAATCTCGGTTATTGTATGTACCTGACCAATCAAAAACTTGCAAACTGACAACGTGGCATTGGACGTGGCAGCTTATATGGTTGCCACATATATCTGGATACGTATAATAATCAGGATTTGTAAGTTCATTACATACAATGCACAAGATTAAAGTTCGATACATAATATAACAAATCGTGTAAAGTTATTTATATTTATAAATAATAAGCCTTAATATAATAAGGGAAAATGTTATATGCTGCTAACATTATACATGCTGCACACACATAAATATTTTAATGATAAAAGGGGACCCCCCTGAATTTAATGTTTCTCCTCACAAACATTCACTAACATCACCTAACTATATACTGTTAATATCATATAAGTTATCTCCATATAATAATAACATAAAATGATGCTTAAAATGCAAACACAAGTACACAGCATAGTTTTCATAGACATACTAATTTATCACAGTACACAACATATTTTCTAGATTAAAGTTGAAAAGTAAACACTAGTACTATTTGAAAGGACTTGGAACAGTGTGTATAACTACTATTTGAAAAGATGGATCCTTCACCAATATCTTGGAAAGACTTGTATCTTTCACGTACCATCTTTCCTTGCTTCTACATATATCTTCTAAATCTGCAATAGCCAAATATTTAAAAAAAAAAAAAAAAAAAGTATTTAGTTTTTTTTTTTAACGGCAAAATTTTATAAACTCAATCCAACAACCGCAAGACGACACCCTAAATTAATGATTGAACACTCATGTACAGGTTTAAATCCGGGACCTCTTGAAGAGACAAAATTCCCTACTTTTCATTTGGACTACTAGACCAATAACTTGTTGACAGTATTTAGTATTAGTTAACTAGTAATTTCATTTGAATAGTCTCCTCGTTTGGCTGGGTAAATATAAATAGAAAATGACAATGAAGCATATATGTACAGAAAAAATTATTTAGAGGAGGCTTATATTTACCAAGATATTTTTTTTTTTTTTTTTTTTTAAAAATTAGACATCTAGGATCCTTAATCCAAAAATTTACTAGATAGTATTTTCGACACTCATGAGCGTAAATAAATCTAGTGGATAACCGATCCATCATATATACTTCTACAAATAAGTAAACTTAGAATTTCCTTCTAACATAATATTTCATTTAATATACGTGGTAAACACTAGTATATTTAATAGGAAAATGCTAACTACAGCCTTAAAAACTGTCGATAATAACCTATTACATGCATAAAAAGCAATATTTTATATATTAAAAACCAACTCCTGAATTTCTCAACAGCAAAATATAAATTTTAATGCACCGAAATTATTTTTATCAATAGCCTTTAGGGCTGTGATTAGGAAAACCCAATCCTTATAAAATATTCTCACTACTTAAACTTGTGGAGATTTTAACACTTTAGGTGATTATAATTTTTTTTGAAACCTAGACAAATTACGCAAATTTATTATTTTTTTTATATAACTTTTAATTAATATTTTGTCATTGTGTTCAAACGCAAATGTTTTAGACTAGTTATCTCCACACTTAAACATACGTGGCTATACCAAAACATTGCGTATATTGGACTTATTTGGAGGAAAAAAAAGCATTAGATCCTAGGTCAGAATCTCACGAGCTGCTATAAATTCCCAAAACTCATTAAATACGTTAAACACAATGGTATTTTGATTTTTAACAGTGACGAATGAAACATGTCTCACCCCCATTTAGACAAAAATAGATGGTTTTATTAACCGGATCTCATTACATTCAAATGTCAAGTAAGCGTCCAAGAAAAAACCCCTAGAGCCCCAGCTTATGGAGTTACTGGGATTTGAACTCCCGCCTCCAAGATAAAACCTTGGTGACTCAACTAGCCAAGTTGTACCAACGAAGATTTGGAGTAGGGTTTTCTAAGTGCAAATTAAAAGCGGAAGAAGAAAAGTATGTACGAAGTCATTGGTGCTGGAATTATCGTAAGGAAGCTAGCAAGCGCACCAGATAATAAAAGGCACCATGTTGGAGAGATTGGACGGTTACACCCAACTCGTTTGTCACCACCGGATGTCCATAAGAGTGGATCAGCACTGCATTGTCACCGAATACCTCCTTCACGTTTAAAGGACCCGTCGCGACCTCATACGCTACATCATTTATGAACACGGTCGACTTCGCAGGCCCTTGATGCTCCACAGCTGCACCTTAACAAGAGCACCATCAGTAAATTAATTATATATACCAAAATACCAAATGATGATACTACATATGCACCCAATTTATAAACCAGCTGACTCCACAACATCGAAGAACCATGAGCATAATTTTACCTAAATAAATATAAAAATGTATCAAGTATTTAGAAAGTTAATATTAACCACATGAATGAACATGGAGATATCTTTAGTACTTGATGTCCTCTCACATAATAAGTGCAAAATTTTCTTGTAGTCATGCACTTGGAAATTTTGATTAAACAAATTGTCATAAATACGCCACCCCTTGGAGACCACAACATGCAAAACCCAAATTTAAAATAATTCTATCTACTTGCTTATTTTCTTTCTAATTTATGACCATTTTAGGAAGAAAAAAAAAAAGAAAAAAATTGTCTATAACAAATTTATCTTCAAATATGTAGCATGACAATTTGAGTTATTTTGCTATTTTGGCTTCAAGGACATTTGAAACTTCATTACGATGATTCTATTTTTTTAACGACAAATTTTAGTTGTCAATATTTAGTTATCACAAGTTAGTAATTAAACGTCAATACTCAGATTTGAACCCAGGACATCTTGAGAGACAAACGTCCCACACCTCTCCTTAGAATCACAAGACCAAGAGCTCATTGGCACGGTGGTTATATTTTAGTTAAAAATAATACAATACCAAGATTTAAATTTTATGAGGATTCATGTTTTTTACTTGTTATATGTCAAGATGTTCCATTTTTTGGGTAGTTCATAAGGTTTACTCCATTAAATTGTATATATAGAAAACCTACTTGCAAATAGAGTCCCCTTAATCCCTTATAATATATGAGACTATGAGATAAATAATTAAGCTAAGTTACATGGACATGCTTCAAATATATAGTTTATTATTGTTAATATTTTATGTAGCAATGTCTTGTCATATACTCTTAAAATATATTGAATAATATTCTATATAAGGGGCATTTTTATGTTTATAGTGACAACCAAAAGAATTATTTACATCTATCAACTTAAAAAATAAATACGAATATATATACACAAATATATATACTTAAAACATATAAAAGAAAATATGATAATTAACAAAAGATACCTTGAAAATTTGTAATAGTCGATGGAACAGTAGTAGTAGTAGTACTTGTAGGATTAAAAGCAACAGTGGAGATAGTAGGAGCTGGTGATGGTGCTGTAAAATTGTAGCTAGAAAATTTCATCATCTTTTCTTTACTAATATTATTTGTGAGAATTCCAGTTTGTTGATTCATCATCATAAAATCAGTAAGCAACATCTCTTTAGAGCCACTCCCAACTATCTGATCTTGATTAAGCACATTTCCCAACTCCGAAAAACCAATTAGCCCGATATTGTTTGTAGCTTGTTGAGCAGAATTGGTGAAATAAAAGTTAGGTTTATGAGTACCGAATTCGTTCCCAACATAGGTTTGTGGTTTTTGGTTACCCGAACCAGTTGGGGACTTTTCGGCTGAGGATGTGGTGGAAAGCGGAGATGGAACGTAAGATTGGTGGGTTTGTGATTTTTGTATGTGACGATTCTTATGTTTGCTTCTTGATTTCCTGTTTTGGAACCAGTAAAATACATTTGCATCACCAACTTGTCCATATTCTTGTAGCTGTTCTCGGATCTTTCTGATTTCGTCTCTTGGTGGATTCACCATTCCTGAGTTGAATATGGATTCAAGTATACGAATTTGTTCCGGTTTTGGGTTCCATCTTGGCTTCGGGTCTGGGCTTCTCTGATCTTCATTTCCTGCAATTATTCTAGGGTTAAGTTTTCTTCAAGATTAATTGTATACATAACCAGTAATTCCACATGAGAACAACGTATGCTAGACCTCCCGATATTCACGAGTAATTCACGCCTTTCAAAAAAAAAAACCAACAAACATGGGAACAATAACCAATGACAACCATGCATATATGGCCATGTTGTGTTGAAATCATAAAATTAAAGAATATATGTAAGAGATTTGGTAACTAAGCTATATGCCTTGATATTAAAATTACCATAAATATAAAAATTAAACATTCATTGATCACTAACTGAACACTAAGACGTCCATTTGGTAGAAGCTCTTGCTTCTTGAGGTGTAAGTCCACGCACATGCATGGTAGTAAGGTAGATGTTGTAAAAAATTTGTCGTTAATTAAAAAGAAAAAACTAAACACTAATTAAGACTTCCATGTCGGTTATCACTCCGCAATTAAGTTAAGATTTATAGAATAAATATGTATAAATATATAAATACAAATTAATTAAGTGTTCATGTACTTGTTCAACTTTAATCTATAGTTAACAAATCCCTATATGTAATTCAAAGCAAACGTTTGGTGTAATACCTAGCTTCAATTTCATATTAATTTTCTATAAACAGAACTGAGGTGATATGTAATAATCAACATAAATTTTCACACACAACAACGTTGTTATTTTCATGGTTGTACGCTATGTTGCATACTACATGTATACAGTGGTGTGTGACAAATTATTGTGTTATATATATATATATATAGACCAGTTAACAAATAAAATAAGATTTTGATCATTGGATCATGATAAAACTGGTGCATGAAGATTTATAGAGCACACGTATATACACTGATGCACGAAGATTTTCATGATGCACAAGGATTTTCAGTTAAATAAAAATAATTGTTTTATTTGTTTTATTTTAATACTGGTGCACGAAGATTCATAGAGCACACATATATACATATCATATTCCTAAACTAAAACCTAACCATGAAAATAGGAATTGAGTGATGATTATACATACCAGAAGAGTAAGGAGATCTATGGCAGGCAGAAGAGATGAGATTGGTGGAACCATGGGGATGCCATTGGTGGTGGTAGTGGTGAGTACTGTTACAACTAGACTTAGATTTGAACATACTAGGCCAGTGCCTATTAGATGAACCCATATGATCTCAAATACTTAATACTACTGTTTATATATGAATGATTGATGAATGAACCAATGAATGAATGAATTTGTAGCACATACACGACGTAACAGTCAGAGTCAAATAAACACAGTGATTGATCTTTTGCTTTGTTCTTTTTGCTGCTTTCTTTCTGGCGCTCTCTCTCTTTTTGGTTTTAGAGAACATGAATGAAAGGACTAGACATATAAAACATCTCTTCTTATAGCCCTAGACCTCTCACCTAACCCTGCATTATATTATAATTTCAGGTCAGTTTCAATCAATAATTACTCCAACATAAATTGTAAGTATATATATATAGATATTGGTTTGTGTGAAGTGCCTTAAAATACGAAGTGTGCAAAGTGTATTAAAATGTACTAATATATAGCTTAAATATTACTAACATGCAGTGTCGGTTAGAAAAAACATACCTCTTTTTTTCCTATCGACACTACATGTTAGGGTTAACTAATGCATCTTAATAGTTACTATATATATATATATATATAAGTTTCGTATTCTTCGCATTTTAAGGGTTTTGCAACATAACCTTCCCCTATATATATATATATATATATATAGGGTAGGGTTAACGTGAGAACTACAAATATGGTGAGAACTGTGAGAACCTATA
>JAOXNX010000035.1:11355371-11365872 GCA_028566075.1 Solidago caesia
GAAAAAAGTACTAATTAGTCGCAATGAAAAGCGTCCATTGTCTAACGGATAGGACAGAGGTCTTCTAAGCCTTTTGTGTATATATATATATATATATTAACGACAACTTAGGTTTGTGAATGAAATTTTACTGTAACTAAGGATACAATTTTATCAGCATGAGGTACATATGGGATCAACTATTTTATGTCGGTGTAGTGATATTTTCTTTATCTCCCGTACAATTCCAGTCAATTATCTCATTCGTATACAACTCAAATCCCCAATGCTACCTCCAAAACATAAAATACTTACGGTATTCAAAACTAAATATTTAGATATTTATTTTAATTTTGCTTATTTGTTGTTTTTAATGGGTTGCCAGGTTGTAAACAGGTTGCTAAAGGTCAACCTAAAAAAATCATATATTAAACGTGTTGGTCATGTCAACCATTTTATGACCAAAACTCATTTAACATCAACCCAAACCCAGTAATTTCGTCATTAAACTTTTAAAATTGTTTGGATATGGTCATTAAACTTTTAAAATTAGTACATATATGGTCATTAGAAAATTCAAATTTTGATGACCATATGTGAACAAAATTTGAAAGTTTATGGCCATTTTTTAACAAATTTTGAAATTTTGATAGTAATAATAAAGTATGATGTACATATATGAACAAATTTTGAAAGTTCGTTAGGCAACTAGTGCAACAAAAAAGTTCATGGTCATGAACGATTTTACATGTAAATATAGTTGTTTCAATGATCATTCGATACTTAATTGCATTATATGTGGAAGAAAAACATGCCAAAACAACTCAAAAGGGTCAATAAGAGCTTAGAAGATTCACGACTAAAATTTGGAGCGCCAAAAGTAAAGAAAACAAGGATGATCAGCTGAGTATGCCGCACTAGAGGGACCAGGTGTGCCACACCTAAGCAAGGAAGAGGTCAAACCAACTTCAATCAGATGAGTGTGTGGCACCTAGAGGGCGGTGCGCCGCACCTATGCTATGCCGAGACGAAATCTGAATCGAAAGCACCTAATTGCAGCTGCACCTATCCATATGGCATGCCACACCTAAGGTCGGTGTCTTAGGGATCTTTGTGTAAACCTATAAATACTCAGACTAAACCCTCACAAAAGAGAGGAGTCAAATAACAGCCGCTTCCAGACGAATTTAGGGTATTTTAGGGTTCTTTGTGCTTCTCAACGCTCTCGGAATGCTACTAGATCGTACGGAGCACTAGATCTAATTATCTTATCGTATTCATACCACTCAGATCTATTTACTTATTGTCGGTACATTATGATTACATACTTTATTGACATTATTATTATGAATAATATGAGTGAGTAGTTTACTTATGCTTGTTTGGAGAATGTGATATTATGTGATCATGAATAATATGAGTGAGTACTTTATTTATTATTTATTATGTGATTGTTGAACTGTTTTTATGTTTAATCGCAGATCCATATTTGTTTAGATCTTATATGTTATTTATTCATCATATATGAATTGATTGGTAATTTATTTTTGGTTAATTGCCTTATTAACAATCTTTAGGATTATCAGTCAAGACATCAAACCAATTAATCGGTCTATAATTAATTGTAAGATTACTCTACTCTAGCGAGTGATTATGTGAGATAATAATAACTGGATCTGAATGAATATGCCTATAACAAATTATCTAAAGTTTTGGTGACTTGATAGGAATCCTGATTGCTTCGGATGATTAATTAATTGGGTGACTGATTGATCAAATTGTCATACTATATTATGGCTCGGGGGATATGTTTGGGAAGTTGGTTATTGATGGCGATTCCCTTATTGGTCAGATGGTCGAAACCTCTTTATGCCGATGGGTTTGTATATGTGTTTCCGGTGGCCAAAGGAACTGGACTTGGGCTTACCGGAGAAGTAAGTCCTTGTATTTATAATGGATTGGTACTTGGGGAGGAGGTAATAGAGTTAAGGTAAATCTATACCTCTTTATAGATACACATAAGTGGGGGAAGGATTTATACGGATTTCCTTAACCGTGTTTGGGGAGATCAACATCTTTTCCTTTATTACAGGATTTGGATAATCATGGAAAGGATTTATAGATATCTGATTCGAGGAGTAAGTTTTACGGACCTCAGTTGGGGATATGGAGGTTTGGTGGATAGGGAGCTGTTACAACTTCGCTTAGAGGTGTTTTATTGATACAAAGGGGAGCTTCGTTTATGATTTTGCTACGGAGGTAGGGCTCCGTATGAGGTATATCATCTGTGACTTAGTCGAAATCTCAGTTAAATATATAACTTAAGATTAAATCGTAAAAACAGGCTTGGTTATTAATACTTAGTTGGCTGGTTATAAATTAAGTTACTTAGCAAGAATCTTAATTAACCTAGATGATTAAAGAATTGGGTGACTTAGTAGGACTCCTGGTTATCTTATAAATGGGTCAATAATCACATTAAAATCAATAAATACTCTCAATGCATGTGATCTGATCCCAAACAAGTATGTTTTTTTAATTATTGTCTACAATTAAATCATTCTCTCTACTTCAACTGAAGCCACTTAATTAGTAAATTAAATACTTAGGCCTTGTTTGTTTTCTTAAAAAACCTCTTATTAACCTCTTAGTTCTGACCGAGTCAGATGTTTGAAGAAATAGAAGTGTTTGTTTTTCTTTAAGATTCAGATGTTGAAAACTCTGAAAAACATCAAGATCATTCATATGTTTACAAACCTCTTTTTTTGATCTGAATACCTTTTCTATTCAACAATGTCAATGTCTTCCTTGTCTCTGCCTAAAGTGTTTCACTAACACCCTCAGCCACCAAGCCATCCCACCATGACCATCGTCCTCCACTCATCTCCGACTACCACATCGCCGACAAACTACTGTTTGCGGTTTTAAAATCTGGTAAAGATAAATCCGGCTTTATTTTTGTTTGGTATTAGATTCGGAGATAAAAGAAGAACCACCAAATTTCTATTTTAAGTTGTTGCTTAGTTTTGGAGAATATGAAATTATACGAAAACCTGGTTAGTCAACTGCGAAAGAGCAAAAAGCCAAAGACTGGACCAAAGAAGATGATGTTTTCTGTTAGTGGGAGTCGACGTGTATCATAGTATCATACTAGAGTCATCTGTTTTCTTTATTTTATTTACTTAATTACTTTTAATTTTCTTTTTAATGAAATATATAAGCAATTATAAATTGTATATAAGTTATGCAAACTATAAATCAATATATTAGTTTAACTACATTTATTTAATACCTAATTTAAGTAATTATGTATTAATGTTAACAATCTAACGAATAAAATGATAAAATAGATGTTAATAAGTATTCAGATGTTTATAAGTATTCAGACGTTTTTATAAAAACAAACAACTATACTGATTCAGATTTCAGACATTTGAACCACCTCTTAACATTCAGAAGCGGTATTCAGATTCAGATGCAAACCTCTTAGAGAAAACAAACAGGGCCTTAGCTATTTAACTAGATTAGAAAGTTAATACCCCAAAATATTAGAACTACAATAAAACTCGCTTCCTATTTCCCATGCGTCACTACAAACAATCCCAGAGTTACCCTAACTATACTATACACAGACAAGTCTACTGCCTGTAAGTGTTGTAGTCGGGTATATCTTGGTATTTATAAATTTAAAACTTGATCACTACTTCCACTACACTATCGCACGACATCAGGTCAACTATGTACAAAGTAAAAAGTAAGTTAACATTTAAGTGATTAAATCCTAAAAACAAAATAGACAATAACTGATAATAAATTCATTTTTAAGTAATCAATTATGTTACAACAAATAAAAATAAAAATAATAACGTAATAGAAAACCAAATAAATGGATATGTTTTTTTTTATCCTTCATCTATTACCCTCTTATAAAACATTTATCCCTCTTTTTTTTTTTCCTTTTTTTTCATGATTAAGAATTTGAAATATCCAATTTATCCCTATCACATGATTAATTTATAATTTTTTTTAAATATTTAATCAAACTTTATTATTTAAATATTTACTTTATTTATTCACCAACTTATTTTATATTTATATAACATATATTTTATAACTTTTAATTGTAAAAGTATTCTTTTCAAAAACTACCTATAAAATTAAATTAAAATTTTTCGGTATAACGAATAATTTTGATCACCACTATTAAAAAAATATTTAATTATGTTAATTTGCACCGATATACTAGTCATTATACATTATACATGGCTTTTATTTTATTTTATTATTTTAAGTACGCATGTATAAAAAGATTTATATTTGATTTAACTTGCTTTATCTTATTTATTATTTTTTTGATGATTAATTTCATTTTGCAAACATAACTTGCAATCTGTCCGCTGCGGATCGCGGCCCATTGAAACACCGATCGCAAAAGCAAGCCGCCGCCTCACTCACTGCCAACAGATTTTCGACCACTTGTTATCCCTTCTTCTTCTTCTTCTTCTTCAAGTATGTTTCTTTTTTTTTTTTCTTAAACCCTTAATTTTAATTTTTAAATTATATATATATATATATGTATATATTAGATTATATGTATATATTGTATAGATTAGTTTTTTATTAGAAAAGTAAAGCTGATTGGGTATTCATTTTTGTATGTTTAATTTGATAAGCTAGCTGATTGGGTATTTAATTTGGTAAGACTTGTTTACCTTTGTTGTATTTGTGTCATTTTAGAGTGTCTATCTCACCTCCCCATACCCCGCTTATGCAGGGATTGTGTACCGTTGTTGTCGTTGTTGTTGTTGTACTTGTGTCATTTTACATTATATTGTCATTATAATTCAAGATAAGTGTTTGGAAATGTGTTCAAGTTTTGTCCAAAGTTTATCGTATATATCCAACTTAGAACGTTTCTATTGTTTGTATTTAGCTTTCAAATATTGTTATCGTATGTATCTGTTAGTACTGTTGGTTGCTGAAGTGACAACTTGTGTGGATGCCATGTGGGAACGTGGCAGCTTATTTAGATGGCACGTTAGTGAAAGTACAGTCGGATACACACAATAGCAATATTTGAAAGTTGAACACACAATGTAGAACTGTAGAAGGGTTTTGAGCCGAATACGTATAAAAGATTCTGAATAAAGTTAAATGCATTTTCAAGCACATATCCTTTATAATTCTATCTGGGGCCTAAAACACGCTTTTCGTCTATGTTTCTTTGTTGTTGCAGTTAGTTTGTGGTGTTGTTTTTTTTCCCCGGTGAATCTTTATAATAAATGGTTTTATTTGCTTGCATTATGCATATTGAACTTATAAAGGATATCTATATTGATTTCTCAGCAGGTGATCAATCATGTTTTTCGGTGCATTAAGATCCTTAATCCGTCCAGTGTCAAGAACTCTAAGTCATTCTCGTTGTATTGCAACCACCTCATCTTCTTTCTATAAGCCATTGTTTTCTGCTACCTACAAGAATGAGTCTTATCCATGCTTTGGTTCACATCACCAGAGCAATTTGTTATGGGGTGCATCTTCTGTAAGGGCATTTCAGAGCCTTACAGATACCCGCTTTCCAAAGAGAAGGCCTGCTGATAAGTCTCGGAGGAAAAGGGCTAGCTTGAGGCCTAAAGGTTAGGGCTTAGCTTAGTTTCCTTATGTTTGTTTTTTTTGTTAGTAAGACAACTAAATAAATATCACAAATTCCACACATATTTACAAAGTGTCCATCATAGGACTTGAACCCACGACCTACAAGTTAACGGGACACATACCACATGAGTCAAACCCGTGTCAATAATGTTATGTCGAACAAGAAAAATGGATGTTTCGAGGCCCTAATTGATGTTTAACATTGCACATAGACAGTGTATATATGTGGGAGTTTGTGGTTTGGATATGGGATAGGAGGATGAAACTTAAATTGAACTGATTTTTGCTTCATTTTCTAGGTCGTGCTTGGTTCACAGAATATGATGGATTCTGATGGAATTGGAATTGAATTCTATTCAGTAACATGTTTGGTTGTCAAAAAAATGAAGGAATTTAATTCCGTTGGAATGTAAATATTCTTTCATTTAAAGGAATCTACATTCCTTAGGGGGTTTGGATGGACTATAATTCGTTATTTTCTTGAATTTCTAAAAGACAAAAATATTCCTTCAGATTCCATTCCTTTAGATTCCAATTCCTTTGACAAATTCCATTCCTTGCAAAAACATTTTGCGAAGCAAACGCGCCCGAGTATCCAAACATAAAATTGATCATTTCTGGAAACTTGATTATTCTGATATTAAATTGAAATGATTACATTGTTTGACTAATTAGATTTTGGTTATAGAAGTTTGATTTCTTTGGTCCAAATTAACTAGAGTGAATTGATTTTTAATGGAAGATGTTGAGTTACATAACCATCTAGAAACTCTAAATCAAAAGAGCAGCTTTTAGTAGCTTTTTTTGATATTATTTATTTTATCAGGGAAGCAAGGTGTGCATTTTCTGTATTAGGTTTGCAAAATCATAAGGTGAATTCAATATGATTGTCTGTGCAAATGCAGGGCCTTATGCTTGGGTTAAACATGTTCCTGATACACCTATACCTGCAAATCAACCGAATGTTGGAAGTGTCAAACATAGAAACGAAAAAAAGCGGATAGCACAACGGCGGGCCTTCATACTGGTAGGTTTCTGTTACCTTTTCCAACTATTTATCTTAATCATGTAGCTATCGTATACTACACATTTATATAAACCATACATGGTGTCATATGATGAAGTACTAAGATGGGTTGCATAAAAAAACTTTTCTTGAACAAAATTTTATGTCCTGCCTCTTTTTATGTAAGCTTTATATCACACAACACATGAAATGATGTATATTGAATGATGTTGGAAAGTTAATATATCAGAAATAGAAGTGGGAATTTCGAGCCTTTTACTTATGAATGGGTCAAATTAGGTTACAACTTGTGTCCAAGGGATCATATAGGTCAAATCACATAATTTGGATTAAAGGGAAATGAGTAAAACTGGTAAAAATCAACCACAATTTGTATTTTTAATATGTATAGCATCCTACATCGTTTTATTAACAGAAATCAGGTTATTGTTTGATTGGTTGTCATAGCGTAGTTTTATTAAACATATTTAATGCGTTGATTCTTTATAAAAGTATGGGAAAAAATCTTCTGGGTTAACCAAACTTATTTATATCCTTCCAATGTAACCAGTTTTAACCCAAACCTGTTTTGGCTGGTTGCCTGACCTTTTTTTCTGCCTTAAAGCAGAAGTGTTGATATCTGGCTTAGATTTCTTTCGCACTGTACTACTGTTAAGACTACAGTAGGATTTTGTTGGTTGTCGAAGTTTTTTATTTATTTAGTGAAGTTGATAGCGCAAAAAGTTCCTCGTTCAGTAGTAATCTACACTCTTGTAGTCCTCTATAACACCAATGATCAGTCCAGTAGGTGAATGATATCAACAACAAAGACTGAGAGTTACTTTCTTATGGACATTGAAATTGTTGATTCAAACCTTATATTTTTAGACACATCATCAAACAATGTAGCTTTCTTTGTCAACATGATAGTCCAGCTCTTTCTCATAGATGCAATCTCAGCAGATAGCTTTTAGTGGAGGTGGGAATATGGACGGGTTAGGTAACAGGTCATTCATGTGTCAAAACAGGTTGGGACGAAGTACAAGTAGTTTTTCTTTATGGTTTTTAAAAGTCAAGTAAATAATTAACTTATATACGATCACAAATTTCCTTTAATAAAGCAGTTTTAAAGGTTACAAATTTGAATATAAGTTGGATGTCTTTTGACCCTTTTGATCCATCTGACCAGTAGCTGAGTTAACCCATTTATATGTACAGTTGTAGATAAGTTTAAGACGCTTATTATTTATGATGAGTCAAAGCGAGCAAGTTTCTATGAGGAACAGTTTATGTGTACTTAGATAACCCAAAAGCATTTTAGCAGTTTATGTGCACTATGCAATTACAGAAGTCCAAATACTTATGGAACCCTTATTTATTACATGTCGTATACTCGTATGCGTCCAAAAGTGATGAAATTTGCCAAGATTTCAGAACCTCCTTTTAACATGTACTAGCTTAGTAACCCGTGTTTTGAATTATGTTATTGCATATATGTATATAGCATAGTGATGATTTTTTGTTTGTTTTTTAAGAAACCAAAAATCGTATTAGAAAGTAGAGTATAATATCATACTTACCATTCTACAAAAGACTCAACATCGAAGAAAGCATAAAAGCTCTCCTTCACAAAGTTCCTATTGTACTACCAAAATAGTAAATTACTAATAATATCCCATTACTGCAATTCTTATAGAATGAAAACCTTCCCGACCATAATGTTGATGGAAATATGCATCTTTCTGAGTCCACTGATTCAGCCTGCTAACTTCACTTCCTTTTTAGAATGAAAGTCCAAACTTCTGTTATACAATCAAGAGACACAAAAGCATATCAACTATATAGGTAAGGTCTTAAGGATCTACTAAGAATCTTCATTATACATAAATTACAAAAGGTATCCTTTTAGGCTTTTTTTAGGCATCAGGTTAGCATTTTTTACTATTCATAAGCTAGATTTACTTCCTTGCTGCAGTTTATTTCTTCAAATCTGTGTATCCGTTCTTATCTATAGCTTTCTTTACGTGCCCATGTTTCTTTCTTCTATCTTTGGGTGTTATACCTATTTGAAAAAAAAGAATGTAAATTTGACCATAAGAATAACAAATATGGAACACAAATCACTTTAGCAATTGAAAAACATTATATATCACCAAGCAATAACAAAGATAGAACACATCAACATTTAATGGTTCATTTTATCATTCAAGCATTTTGATCAAACATATGGTGTGGCATCAAATAGTTTGTGTCAAAACAACTTATAGTGAAACTCATTGTTAAAAGAAGAAGCAACTAAATCGATTAAAAAAAAAATAAAACCATATGATCTGAGTGTTACATGATATCATGAGCACCTAAATGAATAAATATCTCAAATTTGATTTGAAAGTGATTTCGTGAGAATTTGCACATTACTTAAACAGCGAATAAACCATCACCAAATGGTCTAGTGGCAAGGAGGCCTGTTTCCTCACAAGTGGTCTCGGGTTCGAATCCTTCCCTAGGCATGTTTGGGGGTGGCCACAGGTATTTAATTTCCACCTATGGTGGGCCTGGGTGAGTTTTCCCCTCCAGATCTCTGGGTAATAGGGGTTTCTCCTTGAGGGGTTTAAATTGGGGATCTATTCTGCGAGAGGGCTCTCTAGCGTGGACCTGGTTAAGACAACGGATGCTAGACCTCTCGACATTCGCGAGTAATTCACACCTTTAAAATTAAAAAAAAAAAAACCTTAAACAGCAAATAGAACTCTTCAAAACCAATCACCTGACATGTCTATTGCCAAGTTGAACATACCATCTGACTGATGAGGCTACTGAGGAACTTACATACATCCTTGTAAGTGAATAACCTGTGACAATCCTTCCTTAATCACATCATTCATAAAAATCTGTGTTTCAAGCCCCATTTTAATACATCTTAGGTTAATTGAAAGACAAAAGAAACTATAATAACAATTATTGAACGAAGAAAATCAGACCAAAGATGGAGATGAAGTGTACGATTGCATAATCGGTGTCAGGATTATAAAACTTGACTTGTTGATATTTGGTGAATCAAGAGAAAAGTCAAAACCAAGAAGATTGTGGAAATTGGGGTCTATTATGTAGAACTCATTCATGATCACCCTGAAATCAAGCCTAAAGAAACACCATTTTGTTCATATGAGATAGTTTATGAAATCAGAGGAGATAAATATTGGTTACTATTTTAAAATTTTCTTTTAAAACTAGTTAAAATATGACATCATCTAAGAAAAATGAGAAAGAAAGAATTGCTTGTTCAGGGGCTATGCTGTGCCACAAAACCTCCACGTCATTTAAAAAATCCTGATGTCATCAGAATTTTGCTTTATTGATAGGAGATTTATGAATCTGCAAGAGCTGAATTGCACAGATCCATTGATCACATGATATACGATTGCTGCATAACCATAAGCTATTTTCAGTTTGGTTGTTTACATTTTCAGTTTCCGTATCACTTGCATATGATATAAGAACATACATGTGATCTTGTGTCCCTCTTAGAGAAATAATAATGGGTGTTATAAGTAAAAGTAGTAAATCGATTATCAGGGTGCTTTATATAGGTGACCATTTTGACCAATTTACCCAATGGGTCAGGTGTGGTTATGGTTTATCCCAAACGGGGACGATTTAATTTTTAGCTAGATATGTTAAATCAATTTATGCAAATATTGACTATTAGGTAGGCTGCATGATAGTGACTATTAGCATTAAGTGATCAACTTCAGTAACATACCACTCCATGACATTTTTACCAGCTAAAACACGTTTTAGAAGGATATGTGGTAATCCTATGATCTCTTTCACCTTACTCCAATGAAAGGTATAGATATG
>JAOXNX010000035.1:11371722-11386424 GCA_028566075.1 Solidago caesia
TTTAGTAAGATTTATTCTTTTATGAAAATCTAAAAGTGTAAATTAGTGATGAAAAACAAAAAAGTGTAAATTAATGAAATTTTTTCTATAATTATTAATATAATTAATAATTAAAGTTTTTTTGTGGGCCCATGTTTTCTAATTTTTAAGTTTAATTATGACAATTTAGTCATATGTTTAATAACTTAATTTAAAGAAATTGAGAGTTATGATTGGTCAATTGAGGTTAAGTCAGTTGTCTTTTAGTATATATTAAGATTAAGATTAAGATTAAGATAAGATTAAGATTCAATGCAGCAATCTTAAATGTGCAGATTTTTCAAACACGTTAGTACGTTACCTTTGGAATCCAATAAACTCACTAACAATTATTTTTGTTTGTAAGACTAGAAAATGTATCAATTACTCGAATTGACATATAATGTAATAACCTTCAAACTTCGAATAACAACTTCGTTTCATCCATATTTTCATATTCAGACATACCCAAATTTCATTTAATATAATAACCCGTGGATAAACCCGTGAGCTTGTATAACCGCGGATGATAGACATGGATAAAATATTTAACCCCTTGGTGGATACCCGTGAATTGATGGATCAAGAAAAACCCGCGAACATGGTAATGAGAAAAGGGGTATCCGCACCCGTTACCCGCGGGTGCCATCCCTACCCAAGGAAAACCCTTGGGGATACTACTCCGAATAGGAAATCCCTTGGAAAGACTCGAACCCAAGACCTCTCCAAGAAGAAAATCCCTTTCCCACACTGTAACATATGGGTGGCCAATTATTTTAAGGAGATTGGTTGAAGGAAAAATAGATCATTTTTTAATATGTAGAATACTATATATACATATATTTGAATAGCAAGAACTTTATTAAGAAAAACAAAACATATCTATATCTATACTACTTTATAATGTATTTGAGGTGTGTCTTAAAATTCAAATTTTTAAGTACTTACCATTTTAACTTTACATTTAATACTCTAACAAAATTTAATGCAATAATTGTGCTCTGTGTATCTTCGTGCATTAGTTTGTATACTTATGCTCTGTGTATCTTCGTGCATCAGTTTTATCATGATCTAATGGTCTAGATCTTGTCTTATTTGTTTTACGTTAAGTTTTGTTTTACAATAACCGACCCCTCTATAGATATAGATTAGTTTTTTGGGTCAATTATTACTTGGAATATAATAAACTAACCCATAATTAAGTGATAAAACGCGCGCAGGAATGAATAAAATAAACAACGGAGTAAATTTGTATATATGTCGCTACAAATTCATTCGAAATTTCAAAGTTTAAGATTTCACTGAAATAACTATTTACGTTTTAAAGAAACGGCACTATAATCTAGCTAGGAATACGTCGTGGCAAAACTTCAAATTGTCTGTATGGATATATCGATCGATCGAGTAGGCATGCATTCGAAATTAATGGTGTTTAAGATGTTTATAGTGGTCTAAAGTCGACCCGCTTACACAATATCATTACGATCCTCAGCTCGTTATCCTTTAATTAGTAGATGCATGTACTATATGTCTATATATGTATCTCTTTATTTTCTAGCGCGTAGCAAGTTGTTAGGTTGATAATGAACAGAGGGCGAGGCCGGATATTTAAAGTAGAAAACTGAAATTAATTAGTTCGTGTGTATTAACGAACAAAGGGCGAGGTAATCATGTCGTCTTCGTAACACCTTTTTTTTTATAAAATAAATGACACATGAGATTGTTTTTCCGTCTTTATGTAAAAATGAATGGAAAATGAAAAATGAAGCAAGCTGGAAGAAAAAAAAAATTACAGCAAAGAAGGTTTTTTAAAAAAATTACAACCTACTAACCCTTTTAATTTACAAATAAATATCTCTGTCATCTGAATTTTACCTCTGCTACAGCTAATGGTTATGCAGTCAACAGCAGGGAAGATTTTCCTAAAAATAAAAGAGCTTAAATAATAAAGCAGATTCTTGAAACTATGAATTTGTAGCTCTGTGTTAAAAGAAATTTCGGAAAAATAATCATGTGTTTATTCACGAACATCCTGAACAGTGAATACCTCCCTGGGTCCTCCCCGGAGACAAACCAAACGCTCCAATTGATCATGAGGACGGTGAAATTAACAGCATGCATGTTCAAACCTGCGGAGGACTTGAAGATGTGCAAACCTGATTTCCGGCCTGGGCCCAAAATTTTTAAGGACACAAAATTTTAAAAGTTTTATATATATCTATCTCTAGAGCTGGCGTATCGTGTCTGACACGACCCAACATGACACGAACACGATAAGACACGAACCTGTTAAGGCCAAACACGAACACGGCACGATAACTAATCGTGTCAATTTTTTCAAATACGAACACAACACGATATTAATTAACAGGTAAAACGATAAGAAACATGGTAAGAGACCTGTTAACAAAAATCCTAAATTTAAACCAGCGAAACTGTTAAGGAACCTGCTAAAGACACGATAAAAAACCTGGTAAGAGACCTGTTAACATGTCTTAACAGGTCTTATCGTGTTTTAACATGTTCCTTAGCATGTGTCATTTATTACATATATATATATATATATATATATATATATTACAGGTCTTAACAGGTCTTTTATTCGTGTCTTAACAAATCCGGACTTGTTAAGACACGAAACCTGTTAAGGCCAAACACGAAACCTGTTAAGACCAGGTCGTGTCGTGTTAACATGTCCGTGTCAGAAATTGCCAGCTCTATCTATCTTTATAACTAAGTGAGAAGATAAAGATTACATATACTTTTATGAAGCCCTCCAAGTCATATTCTATCCTACATGTCACTATGTAATGTTTATGTGTCAAAATTTTAGAAGTTAACTAATTTATTTAACTAATATTTACTAACTATACGGGTGAATTTGAAGTTTAATATTAAGTGTATTTAAAATTTAAAATTTTATAATAATTTAAAATGTTGAACTGTTAGATGAATCTTCTAACAACCTTTTCACTTAGTCATTTCTTCAAATGAACGGCTTCAAATTAGTCATTTCTTCAAATTTTATTTTTTATTCACATATCATTGAATTACATACTTTATCGACTATAATAACATAAAATTATTGAGCCGTGCATAATAACACATATCGGAACATGGATAGAAGAATTATCTAACAACCTTTTCCCTTCTTTTCCTATTTTTTTTCTTCAAATTAGTCATGTTTTCAAATTTTATTTTTCCTTCAAATATTATTGAACTACATACTTTATCGATTATAATGACACACAAAATTATTGAGCTGTGCATCGCACGGGCTTTAACCTAGTATGTATATATATATGTATATATATATATATTGATTTCACTTGATTAGAGTACCTAAAATATAACTATAGAACACTTTAGGTACTAAAATATAACTTCTTTTTTTTTTTAAAGTATGAATCATTAGTATATATCTCTACACCGCAATTGCGGTACTAAAATATAACTATTGTTATAATTTTAGTCATTTATATTAAAAATACCTAGGGTCTTTTTTTTTTCTTTCCTGAAATGTTGTCTCAACAATATATGATTGAAACCTAGGCAAAGTCGGAGATACATTGAACCGATCGACATCGTGAATGATGATGTAAATATAATATAGCAGCTATATAGTAATAATAATAATCTTATATAGTGATACGGTAATTACCGTGGGTTGGGTTTGGTACGTACGTGTAGCATTTTGCCATTTTGTATAAAAAGTTAGAAACATTAACTTTGTTCATTGGATTCATGCAAACCCACTAAGAACTTTTTCTATAATTTTATTTTGTATTTCTATAATCTCATCATTGATTTTTATAATTTTCCCTATAGTCGTATATACTTTATCCATTCTGAAAATTAGTTTTTGCTTCACTCATGCCAAAATCCGCCACTTCTTAGGTTGTATGGTGTGAGTGCCGTGGTCACGGTATGATGGCCTGGTATGTTATCTATCACGATTCACGAGTCCAAGACCTTTTGTATGTGATGATATTTTTTTGTTTGTAAATATTATTATGACCACGTCATGTAAAATAATACTTTCATTGTGATGCGTTACTAGTTTTTTTTTCCAGTACGTATGACTACATACTACGAGCACTCTTAGAGGGTTTCCTATGGGCTCGTTACTTTCAAAGTGAATCATAGTCACTTAAGTGGCATCATAGGCATGTCCTTGTCACTTTTCCAAATCAATTTCTCTATTCACTTAACTGAGGAATAAATGAAGAGAAAAGAGAAAATCATGTGAACCACTCATTTTGATAACAATAAATAAATAAAATGATATTAATATGTAAGTTGAAAATGAATTTTGAACCTGATGATGTAAAGCTGAGGTAACAAAATTGATGAGAAAGTAACGTTCTTATTACGGGGAACCCGCTTATAAAATTATATCAATTTTTTTTTAATAAAAGAAGCCGTAATCCATGTGTATACATATGTTGAATGAATGACATTCCCATTTCTTGATTAATGATGCTAAAAATATAATATACACTTAATTATACATACATACAAAGTAGTCTTAGTCAACTCGGTTGCCTTTCTTGGCTGCGCCAGCTGCAGGACCCTCACTCCACTTTGGCTCCTTCCTTTGTCGTCTTCTTTCACATTCCCTATTTAACACCACCTCAATTCCTTCCCTATTTCAACATCTTGATCACCACTTCTCAAGATTAACTTCAAGAACTCAAGATATATATAATATCAAAAACGACACACAAAAACTTAACTTAGAACAAAAATGGGTAGAGCTCCATGTTGTGATCAAAAGATGGGTTTAAAGAAAGGCCCATGGACTCACGAAGAAGATCGAATCCTTGTCAATTACATTAACCTTCATGGCCACCCGAATTGGCGTGCTCTTCCTAAACTAGCTGGTAATTACTAAAACCCGGTCGATCTATCGCCTACAGTACTATCGATATGTTATATAACTTTCAACAACTAAATTTTTCGTGTTAATGATTTCAGGTTTATTGCGGTGTGGGAAAAGTTGCCGGCTAAGATGGACTAATTATTTGAAACCCGATATTAAAAGGGGTAACTTTAGTAGAGAAGAAGAAGAAACTATCATACAATTACATGCCGCTATGGGAAATAGGTGCGTACGTGTGCATGTTTCTAATGACTATCTTACGATATATTATTTACAATTTGTCCATAATAGACTAGATATGAGTTTTACATGTTTTCGGTTTTATGCTTTTCTTTTACTGATCGATATTATTGTAACGTGACATAATTACAGATGGTCAGCTATTGCTGCAAAGTTGCCAGGACGGACAGATAACGAGATAAAAAACGTATGGCATACACATTTAAAGAAGCGAGTAAACCCTAAACCTAATAAAAACAAATCCAAACTTCAACAAAAAGTTGAAGAATCTAAAGAGGATGAAGTAGAGAGTCTCCCATTTGAGACAAATTTGAGTGTTCAAACGAGTTATAACGAAATTGATTCGCCACAACCTTCAAGTACATCTATTTCATCAATTACAACAAGCACAAATGATAATGATAACTTGTGGATGGAGGATATGGTTTTTGACAACTTCCCAGAAATCGATGATGAGTTTTGGTCGGAGGTATTTTCAGGTGAGAATTCCGGCGAGTTACCGACGGTTCATGAAAACATTGGTCAACTTCCAAGTGGATGTGGGTATGAGTCAAATTTGCAAGATGATGAAATGGACTTTTGGTTCAATGTGTTCACAAGGGGAGAGGAATTGCCACATATCTAAAAGATGACAAAATGTCTTTCATCCCTTTTTTTCTAATTTGATAGTGTAGTCTTGTTTACACATTATTCTAACAACCCTATTTGTAATTTTGGTGCAAATTAGCAACAATTGAGTTACTTAATTGTGATTTAGACAAAAGTTAACATTGAGTTAATTGGTTATTTAATCAAAACGACTTATGTGATATAAAGAATATGATTGAATCATTACAACTTAACTTTAAGTTTCTTGTTTACGACTTATGTTATTTTAAAAACTCCTAAAAGATTAGGAACATTTAAAAACTTTTTTCATTAATTGTATATAAGGGTATTATTGTAATTTAGTAATATAACTATATTAATTAGATTCCTATGAATAACAATCCCATAATTTAGTAATAGTAATATATATATATATATAACTAAAATCAAAAGCATATATAAAACAAATCTTAATTAGCAGAAGATGTGCGACGTCGCATGAAATAAAATTGACAAGTTTCTATCACTAAACCCTATACGCATGTTGATCTTGAAAAAGCAATGTTATGATTATTTTGAGAAACTATAAAAGTATGAATTTAATTAGATTTCTTACAAACTACATGTATTATCGTTTATTCTTGCATAAATATATAGTAGCCTAATAATCTATACTCCTTAATAAAGGAGGAACTCCCTACTCTTTTTCTTAAAAAAACCTACTGAAGTTCCTATTTTGTCTCTATCATTTATTAACTAATTTAAATATCTCCATCTAATTACCTATAATACCCTTAATGAAATTATTTACAATATACATCCCTCAACCCTTAAAATAACTAATATTTACAACATACATTCATCAACCCTTAAAATAACTACACTGCCCCATTTTACATCAATTATTTTTACATTAATAACCACACCGCCACCGCCACCTGTCGCCGCCACCACTGTCGCCACCACCACCCCCACCACCCGTCATCGTCGACGCCATTACCACACCGCCACCGCTACCACTACCACTGCTACCACCATCGCAGTCGCATCGCGCGGGCTTCTGTCTAGTATATATATTATATATAGGGATTGGTTCAAATAAAACAACTGTTAACGTAAAACAAATAAAACAACCATTCATTCTTAATTGAAAATCATTGTGTATCATGTTTCGTTACCAATAAATCAAGAAATTCATCATATTAGTTGGTTTTAGCTATGATGCATCAATTTTACATACTTATTTGTATACTTGTGCTCTGTGTATCTTTGTGCATCAGTTTTATTATGATCCAATGGTCTAGATTTTGTCTTATTTGTTTTACGTTAAGTTTTGTTTTACATTAACCAACCCCTAGGTGAAATTAAATTTACCTCGTAATATATATTTTGCTTTAAAGGTAAATATATTTGCGTGGTTCGAGTGTGTTTCTAGGCCTGATCAAAGATCTTCGGATAAACGAAAATAAAGAAGAGTTTGATTGGAAGACAGTAATATCTTTACTTCTGTATAAAAGAGCAATCCTCCTCTTTTTTTTCTTTCCAAATGATAATTTGAAATGCCTAAAATGCCCCTTATTTTTTATTCACTAATTTAAATATTTCCACTTAATACACCTATAACATCCTTAATGAAATAATTTACAACATAGATCCCCCAAATATTAAAATAACTGCACAACCCCTTTTTACATCAATTACTTTTATATTTACCACCATACCACTGCCGTTGCCACCACTACCACCGCCACCGCGGCCATCCACCGCCGTCACCGCCACCATCACACCGCTTTCGCTATCACCATCACCGCCTCATCACGCGGGCATGCATCTAGTATATTACTATTAGCATTGATGATAACATTTAAGGAGGAAGGTGAAGATCATTTGCTCCAACCCTTTTTGTACCTTTTAGCATCTTGCTAAATATTAATACATAGCTGTTAAAATAAAGTTGATTAATTAATTGTGAAAGAAAATTTGTTTATAAAGGAAAAGTTTTATTTGTAACATACATGCTCGTATATAAATTTACAAACTAATTAAAAGAATTCGGTGATGAAAGTGAGTGTACAAGTTGATATTAAATATTATTAGAGAGAGTTTTAGATACGTAGGACATGCATGAAAAGGATATATCGACATATATAATGATATCTAGAGTTGCATATGTAGTTTTCTTGGTTGCCAACATTTTGATCAGTCTTAGTTTGCACTTCCTTATCAATCACTAATATTATGTAAGTAATTATTTATTTATTTTTTATTTTTTTGCATGTTTAGTGTAAGTAACTGCTTTTTTCATGTTAGTTTTAATTAGTAGTAATTATTATATATATATATTGAATTGCATTTAGTAGTTTTTATTAAAAATGTTGTTTAAAGTATATATTTAATAGGCACTTAATGAATTTTATTAGCTTTTGTTTCAAATATCGAAATTTATGATCACTTTTTGGACAAAAGAGTATTCTTTCACTATAACGTAGTGGTATAGGTACAAAAGATTAATTACATTTCTATGTATAAAGTTAGGTAAGCAACCTCAGAGGCCCATTGGTAACCCACGTAGTTTGCCATACATCATACATACATATATTTATATATATATATACACGAGGGATGCGAATATAAAGCTATCATGTACCTAAGTTTAGGTATATAACCTCTCACATCTTAATATTTTAATCCATAAAAAATATGAGGGCCCAATCATTTATTCATTATACAATAAATATTAAAAAAAATTAGTATGTGACGGGTTCTATACCTAAATTTAGCTACATGACAACCTTATATTCACTTTTTCATATATATATATATATATATATAGGGAAAAATGAAGGTGTGGTTGTCATGTACCCAAGCTAGGTATAGAACCCCCTCATATACCAATTTTTTAATATTTGTTGTATAATAAATAAATGACCTGGGCCCCATAAATTTTATGGATTAAAAAACTAAAATGTGAGAGAGTTCTATATCTAAGCTAGGTACATGACAGCCTTATACTCTCCATCCTCATATATATATATATATATATATATATATATATAGTATATATATAGCCATAGCCTTGTCACTTTTTGTTACTACATGGTTTCTGTGTCTTAAACATATTATGGAGTCTCCTCATGCAATTCCAAATATTATATTTCTTTTGTTCATTTGGTTTGCCATTATTATCAATGCTCAATCACAAACAACTCCGGTGACGACTAAGAAGAAGCCTTCGGCAATTTTTGTGTTTGGAGACTCGACAGTTGATCCTGGAAATAATAACTATATTCGAACTCCTATGAAAAGTAATTTCCCACCTTATGGGAGAGATTTCATCAACCACGTTCCAACCGGAAGGTTTTGCAATGGCCGACTCGTAACCGATTTCATAGGTAAATCTAGTTGTGTATTCTATCTGTCTTGTGTTAATTTACTCGCTTCTGTAATGCACAATTTATACGTGACACTTTTTAAGACAATGATCTTTTTGAAAACGAGGGATGGAGCTAGTAGGGGGCCAGGACTAAGGGGCCGGTGCTTGCCCCGGCCTCCAACTAGCCTAACTATCTATTTAAACTTACGTTAATATCTCAAATCTACATAAAGTTTCTTTCGTCAGCTTCTTCCAATTAAACAATCAGTTATCGATAATAGTTTTAGTGGTTTAATTCTCCTTCTTATCATACGTCTTCTCTTTATAATATTTGAATACAATATTTACCATTATCATTATAGAATGGAGTCGGCCCCCCTTAACTTTAAATCTTGGTTCCGCCTCTGAATGAAAACAGTGTTTAATTATTGTGTTTAAGGTTATTGATTTATTAATTTGTGTTCTACTTTGCAGCTTCATACACGGGTGTCAAAGACATTGTGCCAGCTTACTTGGATCCAACACTTACGATTCAGGACCTAATGACCGGAGTTTCCTTTGCATCCGCTGGAACAGGATTCGATCCAATGACCGCAACAATCTCAGTCTCTCTCTTTCTCTCTCTCTATATATGTGTGCGCGCGCACGCGCGTGTGTTAGACATTTTAAGTTAATGCATGCATTTCTAGTTCTATGTGTCGGTGCATACGTATATCTAATCTAAGTGATCTAACCGTACGTGGGTGTTTGTATCGCTATACATATATATAGAAATATATACATATATGGTAGAAAAGGGACAGAGTTAGCTAGCTAGCATGCATGTTACATGTGGGGTTCGTTGATCATATCCTGTAGAAACTAATAAAGTTTTGATTATGAATATGATTTTAGAAAATAATGTTATGGGTTTTCTAATCAATAAAAAGAATCGTGTGCATTAACTATACTTAGATTTTCTATATATATAAATTTTTTTAATAAATTCATGTTATTTAAAAGGAAAGTTTGACTGTATTACATGCACAAGTTAAGTGTATTAATTAAAATTTTTAATTTAAAAGAAAAATCTGAGTGTAATTAATGCATATAATTTTTTTTTATCGACAGCCTTGTCATTAGAAAAACCCTAATGTTATCACCATTTTAGCAATGAAGTCGTTAATTAGTTTTAGATACAGATGTTACTAATTTAGTTTAGAAGGTATTAAAAAGACCGTTTGGTTTCGTTAGTTCCTAGTAATTACAAGGAAACTCTTTTCAGTTTAGATATGGCTTCTAAAAATGATCATTCAAATTTAGTGTGTGCATTGAAAGATATGCTTTAGGAAAAGGAAAAAAGTAAATAAAAAACAGCAGTTTCACTACAACATATTAGTTATTTGTACTCATTTCATTTTTACGCTTTTTGTTGAAAGTCCATAAAATTCTGTTAAATTAGTCGCATTTATAAATGTGTACACTTATTGATGTAGACAATCAAAGACGGAGCTAGTAGGGGTTAGAGGGTGTCAATCCCTTTCAAATTAACACAACTTCTTATTTAAGTTTTCATTCTACAGGTTAATCAACAATATTTTCTTTAATCCGTCCCTTCCAATCAAGCAACCGATCCTTTTAATATCAAATCTTAGCTTCACCACTACTGTAGATACTTTGTACATATTCATAAGTGCGAAAAATTAAATAAAATTTTATGTATTTTTTAAAAATATATAGAATAAAGTATGTATCAATGACTAATTTATTTGTTGTAGGGCATATTTCTACTATTTATGTAGACCAGACAAATTCTAAACTTAAATGCACGGTGATAACCTTTAATTCAATTAATTTCAGTATTCATTGACGTCCATTGATGGGGTGTGCCATTTCTTATTTACTTTTTTTACATTGACTTCAAAAGGGTAAAAACTAGATTACCATCTATTACGTCCTTTCCTACCGACTTTTTGAACTACCTATATGTAACATTTAATCTTTATAAGCTAGTAAATTATTTGAAAGTCACATTTAAATTATTATATATATATATATAGGTTCTGTTTCAAATAAAACAAGAATTAAAGTAAAACAAATAAAACAATTATTTTTTTTTTCACTGAAAATTATTGTACATTAATTTTTTTTTCATGCATCAGTGTATATACTTGTGCTCTAAGAATCTCCGTGCATCAGTTTTATCATGATCCAATGGTCAAGATCTTATCTTATTTGTTTTACTTTAATATTTGTTTTACAATAAACAATCCATATATATATATATATATATATATATATATATTCGAATGTATAGATACACGAATAGTGGAATTAAACAACTTTTTCACATTTGCATTTGGATGTTTGTGTAGAGTGCAATTACATTGGAACAGCAGTTGGAATACTTCAAAGAGTATAAATCGAAGATGGAAGCGTTCATTGGGAAGGATCGAATGGTCGATCTAATTAACAAGTCCGTGTTTCTGTTGAGTGCCGGAACAAATGATTATATCGTCAACTATTATGGCCTCGGAGAATCAGTAACTCGTGTCATTTATTCGAATGTCACGAGTTATCATCACTTTTTGTTACAAAATATCGAGCAGTTCATCAAGGTATGTTTTTCTGCTGCCAAATCATAGAGATTTCCCATCTAAAAGTCTAGCTACTTAACCTATTTACCTTATGAGAGAATATATGTTCATAAGTTAGAAAACAAAAATTGTTTTATTTGTCTTATTAAACATTAGGGTTTATTGTCAATAATCGAGAAATATATTGAGATTTTTCTTAGTTTAAGGGGAAAATATTTTGCGGCATAAGTATATGACTAATTCAATTTTTTTCAAAAACAAGGTATTTTCATTTTTTTTTTTTCCAAATTAAGTCTACGTATCTATACACGTAGAATTTCATTAACCACATGGCAACCCACGCGTGTCAAAATTATGACGTGAAAACTTAATATGTACATATACGACTAAATTTAATCAGAAAATATCCTAAAGAAATTCAGTTGCAACATATATATATTTTTGACACACGAGGATTACTATGTGGTTAAAAAAAACTTACTTATAGAGACATGTATGCTTAATTTGTACGAAAATGAAGATACCCCTCTTTTGACACATACATAAAGTTTTTTTTAATTAATTACACTTCTTAATAAGGGAAAGTATTTTATTCTTTAATTGAAAAGGCTTCAATTAATTATCCCGTTATCCTTTGATATAAGTATTTATTAACATGCCTCTAGAAGAAATTAATAGAATTTGGGATGAGTTATTATGAAAATGCTCAAATCTGAAGAAGAAGAAAAAAAAAAAAAAAAAAAAAAAGGGGTTAGAATGGCTTCAAAATGAATCAATCCAATTAGTACATCATAAAAGTTGTTTGTGCAATAGAAAAATCGATCTTTTCGTTGAAAAAAAAAGTTTTTTTTTGCATAACACTTTTTTTTTTTTTTTTTGATCACCTATTTCAAAAATATAGTGTACATTACGAACTTTGGACAAAAAAGTGAATTGTAAAAAACGTAATGAAAGTTTTTTATTATTATTATATTTTATATAAAAACATATCTTTATTGAAAACACTTTATGCAACAAGAGTAAAAAAAAATTTCTTTTTATTAATGCTGAAAATTTGCCTTTTCAAGATTTCTCACCAAAAATATCCTTTTTATCTATTCTTCCCCAATAGAACCTAACATTGTCAAACGTCTTATAGTTGTTTTGAGTGAGTGTGCTACTAAAATATAAAAAAATAAAATAAAAAATAAAATAATAGAATCTAAATTTGTTGTCATGAATGAAGGTTGCATCTAATCTAGACGTACGTACTCATTAATTAATTTGTTTTTTAGTGTAAAAAAAATACTAAATATTGGCAATATATGTTATGTAAAGTCAGACATGTGCATGATTTTTCATTTGAGTAAAGTTGATGTTGAAATGTTGGTGAGAAACTAATCTGCAATACTAATTAATAAAAAGCAGTTGGGGCCGCATGTGTAGATTGTAGATGTGACTCAATATATAAATGATAGAGTGCTTAACACCTTTTAATAAATTATAGGTCCCGTATATGAAAACTTTATCAATATTGTTATAAATTTTTTGTAACGGCAAATTTATTTTACTCCTAAACTATCCGAAATAATTTTAAAATTACGTACTCATGTCATGGATTCAATCTTGTACTTCATCTTAGAGGCAAAAGTCTTTACCAAAAAACTGTTTGACTAGTCTATTGATAGGCTCAACATTGTGAGTGCATTTTCTTTGTAATTGAATAATTGATTTAAAAGGATTATTGTGTATGTACAAGTATTAAAAAACAACGAACATTATGGTCGACGTTTTTGAGTCACTCAGAGCATTTGTAAGGGGTCGGTGATAGGAGTCGGTGACCACCTATCCCCCCTCAGTGAAACCATTAAGGTGTGGAAGGTGATGGGTTGGTGATGAGGGGCTCGGTCATGGCTATCACCGACTAGATAGATACAAAAATGTGAGGTTGAGTGATAATTTAATATATAAATATATTGTGTATTAAATAAATGTGGGGTCCAAATGGTAGATGAATGGTTAAAGAGAAATGGAAAAGATGAAAGAGTTAAGAAGGTGATACTGATGTGGCAGGAAAAAGTATAGGTGAAAAGGATGAACTGTTACAAATGGTCTAAAAGGTTATATCCTTGGTCAAATAGGATAAACTTAACCTTGAATAAATAAAGTATTTAATTACACTCATGAAGCTATAAGAAATGAGAGAATTATTTATGTTATAAATAATTGTATACAAAATTTGAATTATGTATACAATGAATAGTTATATGAGATAATTGGAGTGAATTATTTATACAATGATTAATTATACCTTGTCTAAGACATCCGGGTCCATACATATATGTCAAGGATGGTCCATTTGTATTAAAACTTGATTAAGTTGTAAGCTATCCTTCATTTTATTGGAATATACAAACCAGAACTTCTTGTACAATGTTACAACTTTTGTTTCATCTTTTTTAAAGGGACTTGCTAGTGAAGGTGCTCGAAAGATAGCCATGGTCGGGCTACCTCCGATGGGTTGTGTGCCCGGAGTAATTACGCTTAATGGATACGTGACACAACGCAAATGTGTTGAGTCAATGTGCTCTGTTGCAACAGACTATAACGTACTTCTTGAAAACAAATTGAAGGTCATGCAGATTTCAGGAACTAAACTTTATTATGCAGATATATACAAACCTATTCTTGACATGATCCAGTTTGGACAAAGCAAACTTGGTAAGTTCTGAAATAAAATTTTTCGACAATACAAAAAGTATATATACATGTGCATTATGACCCGATTCATTAGTCCTATATTTCTTTCCTTGCATAGATGTAGATATGTCCGCACAAACAAAAACAGGCATGCACGTATACATTGGCAGAACGTGAATAATTTATTTTGGGGGGCCCCGACCAATTTGTTGGGAAACCAAATTCAATTAATATGTAGAACGTAACTTTTTGTATTTATATAAACATTCATGTTTTATAGATGAAAACCCCATTTTTTTTTTTATTAAGAGAGAGGGGGGGGGGGGGGGGGGGGGGGGGTTAAAAT
>JAOXNX010000035.1:11390290-11409047 GCA_028566075.1 Solidago caesia
GAGGGCTGAGAATTTAATGGGCGCCAGTGAATTAGGTTGGGAGGGCTGGCTGGGAGGGCTGAAAGGTTGGAATGAGTTGGCAGAATTTTATTGGCTGGATTTGGGAGGGTTGATAAAATGATTTTATCCACTCCTAGTGCCCTTATTATTATTGATTAAAGCCATCACACTTTACTTAGTACGTCTGTTCCTTTAGAGTTTTGATGACTTTTGACTTATAACTTTTTTGAGTTTAAATAGCAGATTAACTTCAACTAATACTGAATTCATTTTTAAACATATAAATTTTCCAAGTAAACGTTGCATTTAACACAAATTATCTGGACACGATGTATTTTAAAAGAATCAGAACTTCTTACAAAATGTCTTGTTACAATGACAATTTATATATGATCCAAATGATATAAACTGGTCTGATCCATACGAAGACGATCCCTCTCATGAAGACTCGAGATGAAAATATTAAAGAAAAGACGTACCTCCATGACATACTTAATATATCATAGATCGTATCGCCTTCAAAAACACGTCCACAATGATTATCGATAATGTATCAAGGAATGTTATAGAGCCCATCGAATGCACCTTAACTAAAGGGGCTGTCTATTTCCACCCTTGATGGAAATAGACAAGCATTAAATGCTTGTACAGTCTGCATTGTTTATTGTACGGTACAAGCGGTTTATGCATAAAAATAGGGTGGAAATAGCAATGCCCTAACTAAATTGTAGTCGATGATCTCGTGCTTTCAAGAATCTAATCTCCTTCACTTCCGACAGAAGTCTATGACAAGAAATAAATTCAAACAGTCAAACATAAGTGTGCCTCTACAACTTTGACAAGGATTTGGATATCGTTATCATGACTTCATCAAATCAAAAGTAAATACAAATTCCCAAAATTATTGTCCCAGACAATGAATACACAGTTTAAAAAAAGTGCAATCAGTGCAATGTCATCGATAATATTTGATATTTACCACTTAAAATAATATTTTATTAATGAAATTTAGAAATTGACAATTATTTTGGGATATACTAAAATAGAAAAATGGTCAATAAATTTGAATGGAAAGATTTTTATACATAAAACATTTATAATCATTTAAGTTATACCAACCATCAATAGATGGATTGGTATTTAAGTGAACTTGAGACCGACATCAGTTTTAGATGTATTAATCATCACCCTTTTAATAAACCCTTATCTATTATTAAAGAATAAAGAACATATGTTACCTCCTTTAATTTTTGGCCCTTTCTTGACCCACTCTTGTGCATAACAACTATTGGATTGCGACATACACAATATTTCAGTGTTGAATTGTTGATTGCTCAATATTTTATATTAGGCAAAAGTGAATATAAGGCTGTCTCATACTTAAGCTTAGGTATGGAACCGCTTACATACCAATTTTTTAATATTTGTTGTATAATAAATAAATGACCTGGGCCCCATGAATTTTATAGATTAAAAAACAAAAATGTGAGGGTTAATTCCATACATAAGCTTAGTTATGAAACAGCCTTATATTCAACCCCCTAAAAATAATATGTTAAAAAATTTAAAAAGTTTTCTCAATAATTATAAATTAAGTATTTATTGAAAATTTTTCTTTTAAGGACTAAAAGTGTAAATTATTGATAAAAAAACAAAAAGTATAAATTAGTGAAATTTTTTCTATAAATAATAATATATCAATATATTTGGATAATGATTATTAAAATTTTTAATTTTTAATATTATATTAGATAAATAATGACATCATCAATGTTCAATTTTGAAAAATAGAGAGCTATGATTGGTCAATAAATAGTTAGATCAGTTATCTTATATTAAAATTAAGATGTGTAAACGTAATTTAAATCTAGTTATTCTTCCACTCCCCTAAGTATTTATTTTTTAGTAAATGTTAACCATTTATTAAAGATAAATAAAAGGGTTATATCCAAATAAAATAAGGCAATAAGCTATGACGACAACTTGATTAATCCTAATTCGAATACAATTCCATATATCAAAAATATATTCATCAAAGCTTGTTGGACTCCAACTCTGTCGGCTTAACATCTATATAAATAAAAATAATAATAATAAAAAAAAACATTCGATGGCAACATCAGAATACTCGTCCGATTTTTACATATCTATAGCCTTCGGAGTTGGCTTTTTTATTTTTATTTTTATTGGCGTTCTCATTGTATGGTGCAAACGGAAGCCTGCATTTGATGAAGAAAGATGGCGGCTACCAGTTCAAGCACCACCAACAATTGTAGTAGTTCGACCGGTTCAAGCACCAACAGTGGCATATGTGGATAAGCAAATATATGAGAAGAGTAGTAGCATTGGCAAGAATGATGAGGATCATTGTGTGATATGCCTTGACGAGTTTGAAGATAAGGTGACAACAGTCGGAGTTGTGCCACAATGCCGGCACTCGTTTCATGAGCATTGTATAATCGAGTGGTTGCGACAAAAACCAAGTTGTCCTATTTGTCGAGCTAGAACTACGTGATCGTGTTAATTAGTTCTTTGATATGTAGAGGAGATACAATATCAGGAAATTTGAATGTATGTGTATAGTAGTAGTAGTATAATTAGAATACTACCTGCAATTTCTTGTTTAATTTTCGTTGTACGTATTTGGTTGGGTTTTTGTTAACTTTGATTCATTGTATACATTAAGAAAAGATCCATTCTTCTTGATTATATTTCCCTAGTGTAACTATAGAAATCAAGAAAATAGAAAACTCAATTAGGAGTTACAAAAAACTTTTTTAATTTTCTGTTTTTATTTTTTAAGAAAATAAGAAGGGTTTTTTTATCACTAGAAAACTTTTAAAAAATTTAAAAACTCGTTTAATTGAAAGTTTAAAAAACACAAAGTGTTTTATGTTTTCTGTTTTCAATAAAAGTTAGTTTTGAAAAAATCACATTTGAATATATTTTATATCTTTCAAGTTTCCCTTGAAAAATTTTCAAGAAAACATTTTTAGTTTTTAACAACTAAACACATCCTAGAATTTTTTAGAAAAACAAGTACTTATTTTAAACAAGTTTGCGAAATAGGTAAGCCAAAAGAGTTTGTAGAACTGGTATATATACTCGAGTTTGAGAAACCTGGGCTATGTCAAAGCCTGAATCCCGACCTTGCAAACTCAGCCACCTGGTGCATATTGTACATATAGAAGCCGAGTTTGGGAAGCTCGGTCTTCGACTTGTTACCACTCACTAAACATTAAGAAGGTAAGACGTATATACCGGCCGGATTTTCCAAACCCGGTCTTTAACCTACTCACCACTACTTGTAACTTGCAAGTAGCTAAACAGAGTTTTCAAAAGATACGTCAACTTCGGAAAAATACAACAAAATTTATATTTTGATAGTCAGTTACCAAATTTAGAGTTTTACAGTAACGTTCTAGTAGAACTTGGGCTCATGAACTCATCAATCAATTTATATAAATAAGCCCACTAACAAGACGTGAATGGGCCAAATCTAGTTAAATTTCAACGCACTCTAGTTTGCTTTAGGCCCCTCTTCCTTGTAGAGTTGTAGGAGAACTAATAATCAGTAAACGATTTCGAATCAAGTTATGCTATTATGAATGTTTTTGAGCCGGTCGGACCACGATTGGACCTGTTTTTTGAAGATTTCCGGTTCAATAGACACCCTGTTGGTTAGCTGCCATTGAACCGGATTGAACCGCTCAAACCAGACCGGAAGCAGTCCGTCTACCTAGGGATAGATTATCCTTGAGTAGAGGTAAGACTGTCTATATCATACCTCCTCCATACCCTGCGTATATTAGGATTGGATACTCTTGTTGTAATTATTGTGAAGATTTTTGCCTATGGAAAAGTCATGCAAGTGTGTAACAACTCATAGTAGCATATCACACGAAAGAATAAATATATAAGTACTTCTTACACATACACATACACATACACATATAATTTTTATATATCTTTAGAATAACTAAAAAAGACTGGTCATAATGGAACTTAAAGCCTCATCAGCAAGGATCTTATACATTCTATCCGTAGGATGAACTGCATCCCAAAATAAGTATCTCTCATGGTCAGTACATGTGGTCAAGCCTTTACAAGTAAGACCATACTCAAAAGTTCCTGTTCCACAACACCCCTTTGAAGTCTCTACAAATCCTGTAGCATCACATATTTATATTGATTAGGGAGAATTAGAACAAGAAGATGAAAAGTAGTTGTGATAGTCGACTAACCGTATTTTTTAGGATTTTGCATTGCCCTTTGAATGAGACCATAAGCGTCGACGTAAACAGATTTCATCCCTAGCGACGTTTTTAACGTAAGGAGTGCCTTTTGGATCTTGAGATTGAACGAAAGAGCCACATTGTTGTATTCGTTGTCACATTTAGTTGTACCCTCCAATGTTTTGACCAAAGGCATGCATCCAAAAGGAACAACCCCAACCACAACCAATCTTCTCGCGCCCAGAGAGTGCATTTCCTAACAAACATATATTGATTAATTCAACTTAGATCAAAGATTATGCTTATAACTAAGGCAGAAGTGTTAGCATATGTATAGTGTTTTTTCATATGTAATGACGTTTTGTGGGCAGGCATAGGCAGTTATCCCACAAAGTTTTTCATATGTAATATCGTTTTGTAGCAAAAAATTAAGAAATTTCGTTTTTTTTTACCCTAGAAAACGATAATAAAAAGAGTTTTTAAGAAAAATAGGACCTCCGGCCATTTTGCAGGGAGTGGGGATCAAACTCTTGAAAAAAAAATTTCAAGGTTTCCAACCGATCCAACACTGATTTTTACGATCATAACGATGTAATAAAAACCATTGATGTTACTCTCCATCCTGTATAAGAAGGTTTAGTTTTAATTGGGTCAATATAGAACAGAGAGAACCTACCTTCACATAACCATGAAGAAGTGAGATCAAGTAATCTCCATATTGATCGACGTTGTATTTGGCACTTCGCGTCGGCTCGACGTAATAATTTTGTAAGAAATCGTTTGTTCCCATGCTCAATACCAACACGGAGTTCTGAATAGATTCATCAGCCTTTCTTGCTCCTATCTTTAGGCCAAGGTTTCGCTTGTAATGCGCAAAATACTTGATTTGGTGTGACAATGTCAACACATTCTAGTCGATATCAACAAAAGAGACATTATTAGTTACAATTTTGTAGTCGTATTCAGTTGATCGTCATAAATATATGGTAATTACGTGTTTATAATTACATGATACGATTCAATTCTTTAAGTGATCGGCATACCGAAATTTGGGCAGTTAAGTTATCATAGCCGGAGCCACTCGAAGCAAAACTAACACCATGGGAAAGATCGAATGTCCTTGTTGATCCTGGCTCGAGATATGGTCGAATTTCTTTCGTATAACCCAATGCCTCGGCTATTCAAAAAAAGAAAAAAAAAAGAAATTAAGACCAAAATTTAATATGATGTCAATAAATCTATTTCTCTAGAATAGATATTAAAAAAAATAATAATAATAATAATAATAATAAAAATTGTGATGATAATAGTGAAATATTGACATTGTATTAATATTGACGAATAATAAGTTAGTTGATCAGTCATAAAAGTCAATAGTTATTCATTATACTCCCTGACACGTAAAAACATGGCTACACTTATTAACACTCAACCAACTCACTTAGACTATCCCGTATGGGGCTATTTTTTGAAAAAGACTTCTGTCATGTGGTGTAAGATGCAAAATTTTTCAAAAAAGTTGATGTAATCCTATTTTTTTATGGTGGGACGACTTCCACCACATGACACCTTCATAGAGTGAGGCTACCTTCTATGACATTAAAAGACACTTGGGCTCGATAATCATTTTGCTTGCGAGACGTTCTCTTCGTAAGGTTGAAATTGAAATATTTTATTTATTTATTTATGCAAAGGGGTTTAATTGGAATTTGGAAGGCAGTAAGGCACTAACCATTAAGGTAAAAACTTTGTAATAGTTGAAATTGGCAATGGTTGTGTAAAATTAATTATAAGCAGGTTGAACCTATTGATAGTTTCTTTAACACTATGTAGCATGAAGTTAAACAATATTACCTATGTAATCAGTGGTAAGTCTGCCATTACTAAACCTCCCAGTAGGACGACCATCGAAGAAGTCCACTCCGTAAGGCGGAAAGTTACTCTTGTCGTCGGTTTTAAGACCGTTGTTATTCCCAGGATCGACACTCGAATCACCGAACACAAACACACCCGTTACATTATTCTTGGCTGCAATCTGTCTTATTTGAGCAATATCAATGGCTTCAGCTGGTCGAATTCTTATTATTGCGAGAAACAGAAAAACAAACATGCTCACTTTCATTCTCATAATATGTAGGCTGCCCATATTTTCTTGTATTTGTTTCTTGAATTAGGACCTTTATGCAATATATAGTCTATCAACTATATGGGTCATTAAATGATTTATGTTTAGAATGATTAAATTCGATTTTTTTTTATCAAATATTTCGCATTTGGGTATTCAGCATTTAATAGCTTGTTGTACAACACGTCTTACAGAGTGTTTCCATCCACCTACTCATATGTAATTGCGGAAAATAATGGCACGCAACCGTTGGTAATTGGTATTATGTATATAGAGCAAACTTATAAGACAACACGTTTTAGTAGGACCTTACAAAGCAAATTTACTAAAATGGTACACATTTCTTTTTTGCGTCCCATAACGGTTAATGCAGTGGTGGATCTAGGAATGAAAATCACTTGTGTCCAATTTAATTTGGGCAATTTTTTTCCCCTGTATTCAATACCGTATTTAATAACGGGTCGGGCCGTGTTTTCACAATACATCATATATATTAAATTGAAGTTCTTTCACAAAGCACTTATTAACAATCAATCGAAATTCTCATAAGATTCTCTAGTTCTATCTTGCCATAACATTAACTCAACTTCTAGTCCGACCTAGGGGTGTAATCGAGCCGAGTCGAGCAGACACAGTGTCAAGCTCGACTCGATTACAAAACTCGAAGCTCGAAACTCGACTCGAGCTCGACCGAGCCTTTATTTTCAAGCTCGTGCTCGAGCTCGCTTTTCTAATCGACACTTTCGAGCTCGGCTCGGCTCGCACCTGGATTCGAAAGGTTTTGCCCGGTCAAAGAAGGAGTTGATTGAAGCTATAGTTTTTACGGCATGGTGGGCTCTATGGCGGTTTAGAAATGATGTAGTATTTCACCCGGAAAGAGAGCAAAATGAGTTGTTGTCCGATATGATTTGTAATTATTCTTTTTCGTGGTATTGTAATAGGAATAAGAGAGTTACTATAAAATGGGACGAGTGGTTATAAGACCCATTATGTAAATTGTAAATAAAGTTAAGTCGGTTGAATTCTTTTCAACCGCATGTTTTTTAATATATCAACCGTTTAAAAAAAAAAATCATACATTTTAATAGGAATATTAAATTAGCTAATGTTATTTTAATAGTGGTTGTTTCTGGGATACAACAACTGATAAATAAATTAATAACAAATGATGAAAGGACATAATCACATCTAAATTACAAATGTATGAAATGAATACTAATTTGAGAATTAAATTATTTGTTTTCATGAAATTCATGTAAGTAGTTTATATATATATATATATATATATATATAGGGGAGGTGAATATAAGGCTGTTTCATACCTAAGTTTAGGTATGAAACACTCACATTTTTGTTTTTTAATCCATAAATTTCATGGAGCCCAGGTCATTTATTTATTATACCAACAAATATTAAAAATTGGTATGTGAGAGGTTTCATACCTAAGCTTAGATATAGGACAACCTTATATTCACTTTTGCCTATATATATATTATTAAACGGAAAATGTTAGTTGTTAGTAGTTAGATTTTCCCAAATTATTATGAAACACTAATGCTCGGATTTGGAACCGGGCCTCCAGAGAGCCAAAGCCTCCCACATCCAATATAAACCAGTTTAAAAAATTTGTTAATTACATAAGTCGTTAATTATAAAACTTTTTGTTTCTATATTTGAATTCGCTGGAGCTCATGAGCCTTTTTTTTTGGGCTTATCCTAGGCACCTGAATCTTCAGGTTTAAAATTTTGAGAATATTCATGCATTTGAATCGTAACTAGGAATAAACAAGCTCCTAGCTCAATTTACCATACAAATGAATCCGATATATAGACTTTGATTTGTTTTACGCTTTGACAATGTTACAATATGATACCATTTTTGTTTCGGTAATAATAGTACAAAGAAACGATAGGTACATGCAGGGCGGTACCAAAAGGGGGCAAGGGGGGCCAATGACCCCTCGAAATTTAAATTTTGTCATGTATTTTTAAAATTTTCATGAATTTTAAAAAATTTCCTATGTTTACCTTTTGAAATTTTTTTTCGTGGATTTTTTAATTTTATCTTCTTTGGAATTTTTTTTTCTGGTATCGCCCTGGGTACGTGATCTTGAAAGAGATTTCATAGTTCATTATCGATCAAAAAAACGAATTTCATGATGTGTGACGTTGGTCCGTTTCATATATACATCACTACATTGCTCTTCACGTATGGTTGTGCTAACATTTATATATGAGTATTCTACACTCTCATTTATAGTGACAGCTTCTATTCTTTCTATATTTAGTTTATAATTTATCTAGTCAATGTTATTTACAAATGTGAATACTAATTTGAGAATTAACTTATTTGTTTTCATGAAATTCATGTAAATATTTTTTTTATTGAACGGAAAATGTTAGTTGTTAGTAGTTAGTTTTTTTCAAGTTAGTAATTAAACGTCAATGCCCAGATTTGAACTCGAGAACTCCAGAGAGGAAAGCATCCAATCTCCCTTCTGGACCATTAGACCAAGAGTTCATTGGCTATGTAAGTAGTTAAATTCGTATGTATTAACTAGTATGTCTTTGTTTGATGTAAGCACCTCCCAGGTGGCTAGCGGTTAACATTTTGGACCTCTTTACAAGATATCCAAGGTTTGTATCTCACTAGGTATAATCTTGGAGGTGGTCAAATAAAGATACTGAAAAGGTCACGGGATACTCCGGTTAGACCGCATATCGCATATGTCTAAGTTAAAAAGACCCACTTTCCCCGGGTAACCTACTTAAGGAAAACCTCATTCGTTTATCCGTTTATCTTTGTTTAATGTTTTTAAACTTTGTAATTCAACTTTATATTTTATTACAATTTTGTTATATACAAGAAAAGTAATTATTCATAATTAACTTACAGTATATAAATCGTACAGATACTAAGACCAATCAAGAGACATACAAGATTAGAATGTTGAGGTTAATTTGCTCTAAATAATATTATTTAACATTAAGTGGGGGTATTATAGAGTTTAATAATTATAATAAGAAAAAAAATTTTAATTGTGATTAAGTGTAATGTCAACTTTTTAAGTATGATGTTTAGATATGACATTATGGTTTGTATGATTTTTAAGATGATACTAAAAATGATAATTATTAAGATGTTTAAATATTCCAGATGTATTTATAATTCATATAAAAAATGATAATTATTTAATTAAATTAATGAATATTAAATGTATTTTTTGATTATTTAAAAAATCTAAGACTTCGTTAAATTTTATAAAAAAAAATTTTTTTTGTTAAAAGTCCAACAGATTGGTATGGAATTTTCTATGAATAAGCCACATTAATAAGCTGGCAATATTGTTGATGAAAACTGGGTAGTAGAGGGGTTGCATTGAAGAGGGTAAGCATAATGTGAGGTTGTCATCAGCGTCTATTGTTTCAATCCATTATAATACCTGTCAAAATTAATTAATTTTTATTTAAAAAAAAATTAAAGCATAAACTTGTCCAAGAAATTAATTAGTAAACTTAAATCTGGAATTAAAACGATTCTAAACTGCCCATTCACAGTTAAAGTTTTAGGAGGATGAATTACGAGGTTCTATCGTTAGATGGATTGTAAAGTAACATAATTTGCAGAAATGTTAGTACAAGGAAGATAATCAGAACATCAAACACGGTGCACTAAAGTTTACATCAAATATAAAAGAAGATGAAGAAGCCGCATCTATGCATATATTACTTCCCGTTTCATAGTACTCGTTCTACTTCAGCTGAATCGTTATTGTTTCTGCATATGGTAATTCGAAACCATTTACAAGAGTATATATGAAAGGGTCATTTAGGGTTATGCATTATCTCTAACGAGTGAAATGAGTTAAGCTAAAAGATTAAAACCAAGAATGCAACGAGTGATGTATCACTAAAATGGGTTGATAGTTATTCAAAATGTATTCATCTGCATAGAACCTTTGAAATCTCTTTATTAAACATATTAGATTATAGCCTATCATATTCAACACATTAGTTATACTAACAATTCAATATAAGAATACAATTTCCAGCCTGTTGGTCAGACCCAACTAAAAACCGACCTGATTTGACGTTACACAACCAGCATGTTTATGTTCAGTGGTGGCATGTCACTTTCGTGGTACCCGTATCTATATAAAAAGGAAAAAATCAGTGGTTGTGGAACTGACCTTGATGACTGTGGTGACTCGAGCTGCATTGTGACTGGACCATCATTTACCAGATTGACCTACCATTGAGCAGAGAGCTAAAATTAGATTGAAGAGATTTAGGGTATTTGGCAACCTAACCTTCATCACGTCTCCAAATTCCATTATCAATCAAAAATCGCAACACTATTTAATACATGGACATCAACAAAAGAGATATAGGATGTTCGAGAACCTCACCTTCATCATTGCCCCAAATACTCCATCTGGAAGCCAGCAAAGAACAAGAAAACAAAATATCAATATCCAAATCCATAGCAAGCTTACTAGACGTTAGAATGCTGAAACAAGACGTTTCAATCTTTTGGTTAACTACTTAACTATTATTTAAAGAGGGATCTCTTGTACCAAGTATCTGATATAAAATATAAGGTTCTATTTGTTCTGCCATACTGACATTTCCAATTTATGGACCTATTTTATGGCACAAAAAGAAATTAAAATATTAGAGTTGATCAAACTTATTTGAGTTAAAAAGAAATGAAATTGCGACCCAGAAAATGGAAAACCAAAAAGGAAAATAACGTAATATGTGTTCCTTACATTAAACTGTTTTAACACTAGGACTGGAAATTCCACCCAGTACATGTTCCTTGCATTTTTGGAAATGCATGAATTTGTGGAGAAGTTGACTACCGACATGTAGTAACGCTACCAAGGGACTAGGTAACACTAATATAATCACTTGAAGATCACAAGTAGCAGCTACTTTACTATGGGTAGTAACATAGTAGGGTTACTTAATATATTTTGAGATGTTTTTGCTATATGCTTGGTTGCTTGACTCGATACTTCACAAGTGGTAGTTACTTTACCATGGGGTGTAGAAACATAGTAGTTTTTTGACTTCATATTTAATATGCAATTATTCAGGGGCATTCCTAGCATTTCATTTACTGGGACGGTGGGACCTAATGAGACCTTAAGGATGCTTGTCTCGGTTGGTTTCCATATCATACATCTTGCTAGTGAATAAAATGTTGTGATGTCACTTTCATAGCCACGAATCTCTAAATTGTGAGGCATTCATTGTGGTTGTTACTTCATTAAAGTACTTTCCGACGGGTATCTACTTTCTAACACCAGAAAACAAGAATTTTATGATTTTCGGTTTATAGTTAAATGCATCTGTTTGGTAATTGCCTAGGTGTGGGCCTTTCTCAGTAGTTAATTTTCTCTAGAATGACAACTAGAGCAACATGAGTTGATGTTCATTTGTTTTTAATGGACATCAAACTGGGGTTTTTTATGCATGTTGTATTTAAAAGTTGTTATAAAAGGTTATTGAGTAAATGTTGATTTATCTTAGGGTTTTAGGTTTTATTAATCATGAGGATGGGTGCCATTATAAAATACACTGAAGCAAGCTAGCGACTCTCCTAGTAGTGAAGAAAAGGGGCATTGATGGATCTATACCCGGCAACTCATATTGGAAAACATTTACTTGTTGGATGTACCAGATGCCAATGTGACAGTGTGATGAACAGATAGACTACTTTGTATGATCTTATTGAGAGAAGATGGTGGAAAGATTATAATAGGTGTTGTTACTCGATGAAGACTAGGTAGCTTCATATTTTAGGCCTAGTAATTTATCTCTTTGGCTGTTTGGCATCCTCGCCTTTGAATTTGACAGATTTGGGGGCTAATCTCTCTTTTACTCAATGTTTGGGACACAATTTATTACATGGCCGTTTCTAATATATTTTGATTTTATAAAACAATTATGGAACTAATATCTTGTATAAACTCATAGGCTAAACCTTCAATCCTACTGTTGAAGCTTATTAACATTTCAAATGACCAACCATCAATCATCAAGACAATCCTAAGGGGTTCGGGTGAAAATGCATAGATATTTGTACTTGTCAGGTTAGGTTGACCTACACTTGTATTTTTTTGTTCATTATAGTCACTATGATTACGCAAAATTATTACTTCAATTATAACTTATAGTTATGATCTAAAGATTTAGGAGGTTTTATGCATTAAAATATACCTTGGTCGATTTTCAAACAATTTGCCTGTTTCCTTTGATAGATAATATATGTTGTATACTACACGTAATCTGTTAGAGATAGAATATGCATAGAACGACCCATCTGTAAGTAAATGGGCTAACAGTCCCAGTTTACTTACTGCTGCCCATAATGGTCACATAATCACATTCCATACAATTACTCCTATTCTGTTGGCATCTATGGTTTTCATTTAGTGCCTACGTATATAAGACAATTATACGTGTGTCTACATAATCTTGGTCAAGTTTTGACCCATATGCCCGTTTCCTTGATAGATAATATATTTTGGAGATAAGTGTCAGGAAATGTAGTCAACTATGCACGTATGTCTATTGTGTGTATCCAACTAAACTTTTGTCTATTCTAGGTATTTAACTTCCCAATTTTTAACATTGTATGTACCCGACCAATTAAAACTTGCAGACTAACCTGGCACTCGAAGTGGCAGTGTATATAGATGCCATGTATACCAGAGTACATACAATGTTAAAATTAGAAATTTAAATACCTACAATAGACAACACTTTAGTTGGATAGACACAATAGACATACGTGCATAGTAGACTACATTTCCAGACACTTATCCTTAAATAATACACGTGTGACATGTTAGCGATAGAATATGCATAGACTGGCCCATCCATAAGTAGATGGGTTAGCAATCCCAGCTTACTTACTGCTACCCATAATGGTCACAGGATCACTTTTCAAAAAATACTCCTATTCTGTTGAGATTTATGGTTTTCATTTAGTTCCTATCTATATAAGACAATTAGCAACCATAAAAAATGCATGTCATAACTTGCCAAGTTTAAATTATAAGTTGAATCTATATTAGCTCCTTTGTTCATCTTCATATATTCATTATGCACGCAAGTGACACAAGTTACGCCAACTATTTTAAGATATCAAGTAAATGTGAAGCACAAAAAAGGGGCAATGTCTCAACATTTATGCTTTGTTTGTAGAAATAGTAAAATGACAGAGTCAAATAACACTTAGGGAGACCTTCCTTCAACCCTTCAACCTGTTAGACATGAAGTGTAGCCCAAATTGGCCCATTTTTAATGAATGCATCAAAATTGCCAACTCTAACAAATTGATACGTCTAAATAAACACAAAACTAACATACCTTTGACCGAATCATGTTTGTAACTTCTTTGAAACCTTTCCACTAAAGAAGCATAATATGATTTTGCTCTATCGGGTCCCATTGCAACATGAAAATCAGGCTTGTTACCCTTAAGTATCCCGTACAATGTAAATTGACTCACTGTACCACCAAACAGTGCGTTAGAAAGGCAGTAATTCTTCTTGACCCATAATCTAGGATCAATTGAAACAAGTAATATATATATATATATATATATATGTAATTTGCACTAAAAGCATTCCATATAAGAAAAAAGGCAAAGACAAAAAGCACTTCAATACCTAATAGAACCTCATAGTTTTTCTGCATTACCTGCCAATATACACAAATACTTCATGAACTTGAATACAGAAAAGATTTTGATATCCTGAAGTTTAAGGACATACAAATCACTTCATACATTTGGTGAGTAAAAGCTTATAACTTTCTATTTTTTACACATTTAATTATTAAATGAATATAAGAGGACGGAAGAAGATTGTAAAATGATATTTGCGTTATATGAAATGGTCATTGTCCTATCATATACTCGTTAGTCCAGAATGGAGGTGCGAAATTCCAGTTATGGACGTCGGTTAAAAAGTCCCATGGATGGTTTGGTAGTTAATTCTTGCGAAAAATCTTTCGTCAACAATAAAATTGTCGAATTTTGCGGTATATATTACAAAAAGCATAATCTAAAGCATCAATTTACAACGAAAAGGATTGACAATAATCTAAAGCATAATTGGAAGAGAACAAAAAGAGAGACAGAGTTACATTGAGATCCCATGTTTTTCCAGTTTGTTCGTTGTGAAACAATCTCATATTCAACACTTTACGACATCTGGAAAACATCAAAAGAATAAGAAAACCATTAATTTAATCTTGAATAGAATTGAGGTTAGTTTTTTTCTTTTTTTTAAACCTAGGTATCCCACCCACTTTACGAGCCGACTAATCACAGAGCAACCACTCGCATTGCAAATAGCCTAGAGTCCTCGCTGGTGAACCTCCATTGCCACAAGGGTTATATAAATTTTGCTCATAGGATTCGAATACTCTTACAGACCAAGTTTTTACCACTAGCCCACCACCATTGTGGTTAATTGAGGTTATTTACTACTAATAATGAGAGAAATAACATGACATGGATATATACATACATATAATCAGCATCGGAATCGGTATCGAGGTCATGAACTCCGACGAGAACAAGAAGGCCGGCTCCAATTGCAGACACTGTGCGCCCTTCAACCTGCAAACCAAGTAAATATATATATATATATATATATATATATATAAATACATACATACCATTGATACAAGATTAATAATATTATATTAGTGTGAGTGAGTGAGTGAGTGAGTGAGTGAGTGAGTGAGTGTAGACCTCAACGCTGGCAGAGGCAACTCGCTGGACTACTGTCACACCCCGACAAGGCGGAATACGGGATTTGACATTGATTGCGTACAAAACATTACATAATCGTTATTACATAAGCTGTTTGCCCGTACAAGTATAATTACAAGTACAAAGTTGTAGGTCAAGATAATACGAAAGCTTAAGAGGTTCTTGACCATAAAGCATTCCCAACGCATGTTAAGACGATAGAGTCCTAATGAGAGTCCAACGCTTACTGTTGGTTACCTGAAAAGCATGAAATTTGAGAGGGTCAACTATTGAAATAGTTGGTGAGTTCACGAGTTTGATTGACCAAAATAAGAGATAAAATAGTATACAAGTATAATGTGCACTCCCGATATAAACCATGCGTATACAAGTTGAGACTACTAGCGATCCTGGCGAGTATCTCCAACTTAAGATGCCACTTTGGACTTAGAGGTCATAGAAGACTTGGAGCCAATGTGGACTTTTTTAAAGACAATACAATAACCATACCATCATGAATATATATTTGATAAAAAAATATTGTCATATCAAAACAACTACATCATAGATATGTTTAAATTCATTGGAAGTACAAAAAATTCAACACAATACGCATATAAAATTTCTCCAACAATGATCAAATATTTATATATAAAAGTTATAATAAATTAACGACAACGAAATGTTAATTTGGTCTTTATAAATGTATGTTGCCAAACTATAAAATATACTTATTTTTTATATTACATGAACATGTCAACCTTATAGTCTTCAACTTCAAATGTCCTTAGAGGATTGGCAACCCATGTTTTTCCTATTTTCGCATCACTCACTCCCAATCAATATCCTTATGCCACCTCATCTACCCCTCACTCATACCACATTATCACATTCCACTATTTTGTTGGCAACTCATCTCTCATCCACCACTTACTACAATTTTCATTTTATTTAAAAACTAAAATTCCATTAAAAATAATATTACATTACATAAAAACATAATATTACTAAAAAAACATAAAAACATTACATAATACTAAAAAACATTAAAAAAAACATTACATAATACTAAAAAACCTTTAAAAAACATTATGAAATATTACATAAAAAGCTAAACGTCTTCCTCATCCGCCTCGAGGTATGGTAAGTCTTGAGCCGAAATATGCTCCGTAAGATCATGTCGTAGCCGGAAATGAGTCTCCTCGTCTCGTATCTCCAGTAAGGCGTCTTGGTCAAACATCGGTTGGACCATGGGATCCCCTATATGAACTGGGCTGATTGCGCGACTGGCGTCATGTATAATCATGTTATGCATTATCACACACGCATACACGAGGTTTCTTATATTTTCTATCGTGTGTTGCCGAAACGGTCGAGTAAGGATACCCCATTTGCTCTTGAAAACTCCGAATGTGCGTTCAATATCCGTTTAGGCATACGATACCGATCTTCAAAAAATGATTCGTCGAATTTCGGTTCTTCAGAAAAGTAATCGCGGTACAATCTTTCTACAGCGGCGTAACGATTGCGGTTGGCCACTTTACGCTTTGACATTGCCGTAGAACGTTCGGCCTCCGCATCGATCGCGTCCGCAAATACTTCGAGACTACTATCGTCGGACTATTCAAAGTTCAAACGGCTCATCTAACAATATGCTTCGGCCAATTCGTTTTTCCATTTGTGACAATGAGTTTATTTTTGTGTAAAAATGGGTGTTTAGTTTACAAATAGTTTTGATGAATGTGTGTGTATTTTGTTTTAGTTTGGCATAAACTGGGAAGTTCAAGGCCCGCGTTGCGGGCCCGTAATAATCGTGATTGCACGTTGCCGCGAGTATCTGTTTTTTTAGGACAATACTACAAACACAACATCGTTGATGTATTTACTCCCAAAAATCACAAAGAAATATAATATTAAAAAGCACTCAAAAATCAAATAAAGACAAATATATATTTATTTAAAAGTAATACCCCAACCACTTTTCACGTTGCGGGCCGTAAATAAAGACAATATCATAAACACAACATTGTGAATGTCTTTACTCCATATTAATCATTTCATAAAACATGATGTTAAAAACGACCCCAAAGAAAAAGTTATAAACACAAATATTTTTATTTAAAGACAATGACACAACCACATTTAAAAGTTGTCACTCCATCCAAGACCAAGTTTGTTTAATATTTAGTATGTTAAGTATATATGGTTTTGCGGGTGTTTTAGATGGTATGCCACGTGGCGACGTCTAGCGGGTGACACGGGGTGAGTAATCAAATATATATTTATTAAAGGGAAATACCATAACGACATTCAAAAGGTTGCAATATCAAATACGTATATTTATTTTGTGTAAAAAAAAAAAAAAAAAAAACTAAAAGAAAAGAAAAAGAAAAAAAAAGTTTAGCTCGTGCCATATGAATGGTAATCAAATACATATTTATTAAAGGGTAATACCACAATTATTTAAATTAAAAAAAAAAGGCAAAAAAAGAGATTCAAAACCAAAGGGTTCAATATAAAGGATTCAAAACCAAAGACACGTGGCAACGTTTGACGGGTGTAATGTGACTGATAATCAAATATATATTTATTAGACGTTCAAAAGGTTGTAATATCAAATACATATATTTTTTGTGTGCAAGAAACCAAAAAGTAAAAAAAAAAATAAAAACCAAAATAAAGATGCAAGGGGAAAAAAATAAGTCTGCTTGATGCCATATGACTGATTATTAAAGAGCTATATCACAATCACATTTAAAAAAATAATAATAAAAAAAAAAAAGCAAGAAGCAAAAAACAAAAACCAACAAAAAAAAAAAGAAAAAAAAAATGGGGTTCAAAACCAAAAAATTAAAATAAAAAAAAACAAACACACAAAAGGTATGACACATGGCACTTGATGATTGGGTCAAATGGGAAAAAAATGGGGTTCAAAACCAAAAAATTAAAAAACAAACAAACACACAAAAGACATGACACAAGGCACTTGATGATTGGGTAGAGTACTATTCACAAGGATTTTCAATAATATAGTATATACTGGTATTGTAAAGTTTGAATTTATATTGCCAAAAAAAAAGAAATAGCCGTTGCCTTCTTCAACGGTCACAAAGAACGCGTAAAAGTGTTGCGTCGAAGTTTACCGCACATCTTCACCACCCCGCGTGGTTACTTGATGTGGTTACTTGATGGCGGCGGTGTTTCTATGCGTTACCGCGGGGAAGCCTCGTCTTTATGGCATACGTGGTATTGCTAAAAATAAAAAACAAGTACAAATCTTGAATGCATGTTCTGTAACATGTGACAGGATTTTTGCCTTTGACCCAAGCAGCAGATCAGCCGATGTTCATTAGTGTAACAGTGTTTCGAATATTCTTCTCTACCAATGAAATCGAGGCATATATTACAGTATTACTCTTGCTAAATGATGGCCAATCTGAAAAAGCTGAACCTGGCTCAGTGCTCCACCCCAGGTAACCGTTAATTGAAAGATAAAAACTTTGCAAAGGAATAATTTATGTACGATCATATCGTTTTGTTTATAAATTATCGGGCCAAGTACCCCGACCATGGAATTTTCTGTAACCCGACCACCCCCCTTTTGGAGCGACGGTCGCTCCA
>JAOXNX010000035.1:11453744-11471638 GCA_028566075.1 Solidago caesia
TTCACCTATCTCTCTTCACCCACCCCTTTCACTTATATCCCTTAACCATTCACCTCCTCATCACCTCTCTTCACCCACCCCTTTCACCTTCCCTTAAAAATGGTCTTACAAATGGTCTTATAGTCTTATGGTTTTGATTCAGAATGGTCATTAAGTGTGGGTCTTGATCAGATAGTGACTTATTGATTTGTTGAACCATGTAATAAATACTTGATGACCAATATTCTATTGACATTGACGTTGACACTCTAATCATTTACCTTTCACTAAAGGACTCATGGCATCATTGAACAGTGAACAGAAGATTCATGAATGAAAAACCGAAAAACATACACAACTAACTATCGTCCAACAAGGTTAACTATTGTCGCGCTATGTGCGGGTACTCTACTAGTACTTCCTCATAGAGAATGTAGCCTATTTGTTGAAACACTTAACTTTTCAAAATGTGAAATGACTAGAATACCCCTACAACTTAAATCTGCATTAATACTTACCATATGTTAATTCAAACTTTCCATTTTTACAATTAATTCATTTAGCTTCATTTATCTTATATTTTTTTAAATTCTAATTATGAAAATCACAAAACGTCTTACACAAATTATAAGTTTTTTCGTATATCAAAAATATACATAAAGTACTATCAACTAAGTATACGTTAGTTATCCTTAATAAATAACTTATTAATATTATTATATAACTTATTGAAAATTTTGTTTTCCTAAAAGGTGAATGTAATAATTCGTGGTATTTTCTTCACTATTAAGGAACATATGACAATCACTATAAAAAATCAATGGATACCGGTAATGGATAATATTTACCCTGTTGCATAGCGTGTGCATTAGGCTAGTATATGTTATATAGATTTAGATATTTAAATATTTAAACTTAAAAACACTATATATGATATTATGAATTTAAGTTAGGGTAAATAAGATATCATTATGAAGTTCAAATTAGGATTTATCAAGAGAGATCGTGAACTCATCTATAATACTTTATAAAACTCATGACCATTGATTTAAAAAAAAAAACGTGTTAACCAACTCTCATATGAAAAGTTGATGCTAGATTTATTATTGCTTAATATATATCTTTGTTAAATTACAACTTAATTTTTTTTATAACTTATACTTTGTATGATAATGAACGTTTTTCAATAATTATAATATACCTAAAATACAATATAAATTATCCACAACTTAATTTTTTGTTAACGAATTCATTTATTATTATAATTTTATATTTTATCAAAGGATTGTTTTATTTTGTAAGGTTGCGGCGAACCACTATAAAAATCATTAAACAACGTCAAAAAAATATTTAATTTCGTTGCATTATGCGTGTAGTATGTTAGTATATGATAATACGTATTACTCATTCTTTTTCTCTTTTAAATAATCAAACTAACCCTCTTTTTTATTCAATCAATATATAGTTAATTAAGCATTAATAATCATCACCCCTGTTCTATTTTTTTCACGTTTGACATTTACTTGCATAAATTGTTGTTAGGCAAACTCTATGTGAAAACAGGGACCAACATATATATATGTCCCTTGGTAGCGAGGGAAAGGCCATGACTTTGATGCATATATGAAGGAATTATATATATGGGTTTGAATAAGTCAAAATAATTTGTTCAACCAAATGGCCTTGACTTTCATGATGATCGAGCATGCATGTGAATGAAAGATAACTTATAGTGATCTTTATGTCAAGCGTACAATATGAGAATGCTGGGTTTTTGGAGTACTACTAATTAAAGTCAATGTGTGACACAAAAACAAAGAGAAGGGAATGCAATGCAATGCCTTTACTTCAAATTATTCTACGTATTTACTATTTAGAACTCTTGCTTCATTTACATGATTAATGGTTTGTCATCTTATGTTTTGTTTTATATTGCTAGTTGATGTTTAAATTAATAGTCTAATAGATAATGATTTGTGCAGTTTGCTGCACAAATGGTTAGGTACCGCAAGAAAGAAATCAGGAACAAATATGTATATTTCAAAACTTTGAAGGGCTATTTCATTTATCCTTTCGTGCACATAATATCATCCTTAACCGTTCACTCATTTTACCTACATTTATTTCTGTTACGTGAGCATCACCTTCTCATCATCATTACATTCTTTTTTTCCCTTACCTTACAATATCCCACAATATTCCCAATCAAAATAAAACAAAAGAAACCGGATCCATTATTTCCCTCTTCACCCGGTGTATCATTTCACGTACTCATCTTCACCTATTGATTTCACTTACCACTCTTAAAGGCTCACCTTTTTTTCACCCACCCTTACAGATTTTCTAATATATGTACCGTCAATAGCACCTATGCTTTCCTCTTAAATTAAACTACATGTTAATTAGATATGTATAAGTTCTATGTTAAGATTAAAATTAAAGTTAGCAATATATATGGAAACCACATGTTATCGTCATATAATACTAGAAGGGGTATTCGCACAATGCGACGACGGTGTGGTGGTGGCGGTGAGCGGTGGTGATGGCAGTGACTGTTGGTGAAGGTGGCAGTGACTGTTGGTGGTGGTGGCGTCGAGTGGTGTAAAGGGGTCGTGGAGATATTTTAAAAGATAGGGGATATATAGTGTAAAAGTAGCAAGAGGGGATAATATGGGTACGTATTTCCCATATCCAAATTATGTAAGTTTTCAACATGGGGCTATTTGGAGGATTTTTGGTTTAAAAATTTAGAAAGATGAATCATTTTCTTTAAAACCATGGAAAGTTATTTATTTTCTAGCTACAACGTAAAACATAGCGGGCAAAATAGACAGATTTAATTAACCCGCCAAATCAAGTTCAAGTCGAAACAAGTTTGAGTTCAAGAATGTAATCGTTAGTTAGCTATCCTATAACGTTTTCTAATCTCAAGATTAAACCATTTTAAAAATAAAAAATCTTTAGATTAGGGGAAAAAAACTTTGTGTTTAACGTTTGCCTATCGTGAACTACAGATAGGGAACATCTGCAGATCATATCACAAATCCACATTCTTCATGTATTATGTATGTCGGAAAATATCGGTTTGTAAGACCTCTTTGGCAATGTTAATTCACATAGCTTATACCGCGATTTGCTTTAATTTGCCAAGTAAGATTTTGCTGATGCCATGCAAATCGGTGTCATTCCGGCCTTTTGCAAGTTTTCGATATGGTTTAATACTTACCGTGTTACCAAGTATCGGTCGTTCAAATGGATTCCCTATATGGAAAGTGTTTTTCATATCTTTCTAATCAAGGGACACCAAATTTAATTACACCAAAAGCAATATAAAATAGGACTCCAAGATACCTTAAAGTGAAAGTACTAATATTGTAACATGTTTTAATTCTAGGTTCATGCATTCCATCAGTTCATTTGCCTATAAATAGAGAAGCTAACAGTTGCAATAAGCACCAATTCTATACATAAACATATAACAATTGAGTATATATAGTTCTCCATTACAAAAAAGTTCAAGATTTTTTAAAAGGTTTATTGTGTCTGGGCGGCAATGGCTCGGTCAATGGTTTGTCATGGTATGTTACTTACGATACTCGTATTATTTATGCTGGTGGCATTCGGTGAGGCGACTGCACGTCTGACCGCTAACAAGCCTAAGGAAGCAACTTGCAAAGACAAGCTATACAAAAAATGTTATAACTCTGTGCATGTTTGTCCCAAGTCTTGTCCTGATGGCTGCACTGTTAATTGTGCCTCATGCAAACCAATTTGTCTCGGCTCCACTACACCATCACCACCGCCGCCGTCACCGTCACCACCACCGCCGCCACCATCCTCGCCACCTCCAACACCTTACTCGCCGCCAACATACTCGCCGCCTGACTACTCGCCCCCTGACTACTCGCCACCTGACTACTCGCCACCAGACTACTCGCCCCCTGACTACTCGCCCCCTACATACTCGCCACCAGACTACTTGCCCCCTGACTACTCACCCCCTACATACTCGCCACCTGACTACTCGCCCCCTGACTACTCACCCCCTACATACTCGCCCCCTGACTACTCACCACCTGACTACTCATACTCGCCACCAACATACTCACCACCTGACTATTCATACTCACCCCCTGACTACTCGCCCCCTACATACTCACCTGAATACTATGCACCACCTGGTTCATACTAACAAGAAACTTATCTGGTTCATACTAACAAGAAACTTACTCACCAACTCCCAGCATTAATAACATATATGCTACATGCATTTACTAATATATTTAAAGTTTTACTATGTGTTTTTGTGTAATGAATAAAGATCCTTTTCCAATTGTTGAATAAAATGTTTCTTTGCGTCTCCTTATCATGCATTTCGTTCATTTCTTATGGTATTTTTGGTTGTTCAACTTTTATTACATATTGCTCTTGTTTCGTACATATATATATATGGTTCAGGTTATGGGATCCTATTTGCTTTAAAATGTAACGAATTTAAACCAGGAGCGTCTCATCACTTTGAGAACCTAAAACGAAACGAGACCTATAAAATTTGATATAACATTACTCGACTATACTAATGTTTAGACGCCTTTTTGGCTTATTTGCTTACAATCCTCTCAAAAGTAAAAAAGAGACTCTCAAAGACTTCGTTTTGGATTCAAAAAAATGGGCCGGCATCTATAGCCTTAGTTTTAGCAGCTTTACCTTTGAGATACCCCTGATTCAACTCAACGTGGTCTTAGATTAATAATTACAAATTCTTTAAAACTATAACTTGCCAAGATCTGATGGATATCACTTCAAGAAAAAGGACCTTTGGCGACAAAGGTTTTCGGTGACGTCACGATGTCGTCGCCAAAGGGTCACTAAACTACAAAAAAAATCTCCCTTTTTGACAATAGGCATCACCAAAGGCTCCTTTTATTGTAGTGTATCCAACTCACCCAATCCATCTTTGGCGGATAGGGATCAACAAACAAGGAAGAATATTTAAATTTCTTTCCATCAAATTCTTTAAATTCTTTGAACCAAACGGTCCTTTTGGCGCTATACAAGTCGTGTGTCTATAATCCTTTCATGAAGATATACAAAAATAAAGTCCAAAGCTTTCATGAAGAGGCAAATCTTCACAATCACATAGGTACCTAGTCGTACATATTTTAAAAGAAATATCAAGAAAATATACTTCAAGCTAACCAATTCCCAAGTCTACATACCTTAAGATGATATGTAAACATGTGCTCTAATCTCTTAAGTAGATCTGCCTGGCCAACGTAAAATAGTTGTTTACCACGTTGGCGTGCCGAGTATGTTTCATCACAATTGTAGCAATGCCTGATGTACTGGTTGGGTGCATTACTCTGACTTGGTACAATATTGATAACCAATACTCAGCATCATCTTCTAGATATGGTGCAGCTATACCCATCTTCTTATCATCCGAGACCAGCTAACGTCTAAAATAATAATCAGGGTGAGACTCATCCACGGGAATGGATCTATCGATCCATCATAATACGAAAATTCCAGTTTGTGGTGGCTATTTGTGTCACCACAACCCGATCTGCTCCATCATAGTGTCGACCGGCTCAAGCATCACGTGCAGCATTCGCGTTAGTCCTTTCTTGTGTGATCTCAAATTAATCTTTTATGGGTTGTTTATTTTCATTGTATTACTTCAAGGCGGCCTCAAATTGTTGTTGAAACAGTCACACGAATTCACTTATTCTATTCCAACATATTACGGTCCCGACTGATGATTTGTGAAAGCTCGTTCGTAGAGGAAATTGACAGATGGGTTAGAGTACTTAACTAACCTCCTTTTATTAATATTCAATCTACTCATGAATTGTGAGAGCTCGTTTGAGAGAACTCCTTGACATCTGTACAAATCTACAACTGCAAGAAAATACTACTTACATAAATGCATAGGAGTACATAACTACTCATAACCACTCGCTTAATGGCGCAGTGGCCACCTGCCCCCTCATAAAGGGGCTTGGGGGAACACCACCCGGGTTCGAACCCTGCCAAAGGCAGATTGAGGCCCAACCAAGGCTTCTGGGGAGTCACCGCCAAGCAACGTTGCAGGGTCGCTAGCTTGAGAGAAATATTCTCTATGGGACTAAAGGGTTCCCAAGCATTTACCCTTCTTTTTTTTTACATAACTACTCATAAACCTAGATAACACAGCGGGAATAATAGAAAGATATTAACTTCCCATGAATATAACGGTCATAAACCTATGATGATATAAGGGAATGATGCAGTTTGAGCAATTTCACCATTTTTTTAGCCAACTTATTATGATGTGATCTATATACCTCGGTTGTTTGAGATAAAACATAACCCAGATTGATGCATACATAAATATATGGGTTGAAATTTCAACCTTTAGGCTAGGTCTCTACACAAGCCAGTTTGCCTGCAATTACATGAAACGACGCAATATGCTTGAAGCATCTTTTCTACTACAGATTCTGCGGAAAGAAATTTACAAACAATTCTGCCCTTACACACTCATTTTTCCGCTTGAAACTGCATTTCTGCAAATTCAACAGAACTTATACGACACCTGGGCCAGCATTATTACAACATTTAAGTTCTATTAACATCTTTTAGCACCACTTGATTCTGTGGTGTAGGTTTCTATTTTTCCCCTACCAGCTTTGCATTTTCAAATGGTCACTTGAACCTGACTTTGTAGTCCATATCCGCATCAAAACACTTCATGACCCTGAGATGAATGGAAGACTGGCGGCTACAGTCGTGGGAGAGAAATGTAGGTTCTGGGTTGCTAAATATGCTGCAATCCCTGCAGCATAACCAGCAAAAGCAAAACCACTAACCTGAACCAAGTAAAAGTTGTGTAATTATGAATTTAAATTAGGTTTAGAGTGGAAAAGTAGTCCCTACTTAAAAAAAACACTGACAGCATATTGAAGATATTATCATCTTTCAACAAAACCCCTCGGGCCTCATGTATCGTGACAATATGGCAAATACATACTGTGAGCTAGACCATAAGTTCGAATATTGGTATCAGACGCTATATGCTGTAGGTGTCAACAGAGGTGGGTCAAGTAGCTGTTGGTTCAGGCCCAAAATATACTCACTCAATACACTCACAATATGTAATTTAGTAAAAGAAAGTTTCAGAGAGAGAATATTTAGAGCAAACTTGCTATGTTACTTTCTTGAGAGGAATAAGCCTTAAATAGGCAAATACATACACAAAGAAACTTCCCATGACTCCACAATTCAAGCAATAACCCACGTACTACTCTACCTAAGGAACCGTTCCACACTTTCTATTCTAGCAAACTGACCCACTACTTCATTCTTAGACTAATTAAACAAACTTACTAACTTACTAAATAACCAACATAAACTTGCTAAACATTAATTAAAGGACTGAAATAAATACTAGACACATGCTAATTAAAAACGACACTTTGACTTATTGACCCGAAATCAAGATTAACCCAACAGTGGCTACTTCAACCCATTTACTTATGAATGACTTGATTTGAGTAATCACAAACGGGTATACTGAAAAAAAAAATCATAATTCACTTTATTATGTAAAAGAATTTCTTTAACTGGTATACTTTTTGACAAAAAAAGTGCTTCCGGAACCCAACTCCCATTAACCTGATCTGACCATTTTCTATCAATGGATCAGAGAGATGTATCATATTTTTATGGAATATATGTATCTTTAACAATAAGCTTGCACAGTTTATTCTAGGATTTAGCGTTGGGAACTCACCTTTAGGAAGAATAATACCACCCAAAAGGAAAGTTGATTCCAGAATGAGAGTTCCAGCTGTGTTGGCTATGGTCATTGTTCTGCAAACTGCAGCAATGAGCCTGAATATTCCGGACGCCATTTGCTGAATCAGAAAGGTTAACAGCAAGTGCTTGAAAAACCTGGCAAGGGGGCGGGTTTTACATTTAGTTACAATAGATTATTTTATTGAAAACTAACAACGAGAATAATCTATAAAATCCGGACGCTTTTAAGAGGCAGGCATCTCTCCAAGCGATGTTTAATTTAACATCACAGTAACGATATAATATTAGGCATGCTATGTACGGTCAACTAATCTGTAATCATAATTGATATTTTCCCGTCATATAAGAGCTATTAAATACTTGTTACGTTGTAACCACAATCATGGACCGATAGTGTGACTACTGAATACAACATATGAAGCATATATCTCACTTTTAACAAGTTGCAAGTACTGTATATAGTTCATGGCAAATTCATATATCGTGAAACTTATAAAAGTTATGTTATGTGAAATGTTTAAGTGAGTCTGATAAAATCTAATGACTTGGGGGACCTCACGGTATTGTTTCTTAAGGTAGGGAAAAGTGCAACAACTTTAATCAGGTTGACCAAATAACATGTAGATTTCTACTATACACCATGGTGAAACTTATTAGTAACTCGTAACTTGAGACGTATGAGGTGCTCATATGTACTCTACCCTCTTAAAAGTATAAACTTCTATTATATTTGTATGCTTTAAAGTAAGCTAGATCTTCAATGTTTGAAGTTACCTGCTAATTTCTGGGGCAAATCCAATGACATAATAGGTCAAGATTGTCCAAACCGTAGACTCTACCAAAGAGATCGGCACACGTAGGAGGATAGTTGGAACAGTGAATGCCCAAGTTGGATGAAAGAGGAGGTCCCTATGCTTGTACAATACAGGAAGCCTCTCAATGGTCATTGGGAGTTCAGGAAACCCATTGAACATATTCGTAATTAGAGCAAACAAAAGAGCTCCAACATAAAGAGCTCCATCTTCTTCATTTCGGGAATGCATTCTAGTCCTCAAGAACATTGTTGCTCCAATTATTGCCACAAAACTGATTTGGAGAGTCTTTGCTATGTAGACTACAGCAGTTCTTTTAATCAATAATAATTCTTTATCAAAGGATGCCATAAATAGTTCCTTTTTAGGGACTAAATATTTCTTGAAGACTAGAGCTGATTTTTGACTCTCGGTTTTGTTGTACTGTACATTTAGTTTGTTTTGCAGATGTTGACCAACATGAAATTGTTTGAAATGCTCTGTGAATTGAGAAACCGAAACATAGGTATACGGCTTGCTTTTAACCGCCCAATATTGTTCTTGATCCTTCTTGGAGATTACCTATGATGACCACAAGGTCTAAAATTAGTATTTGAAAAAGACACTTCACACTTACTGTTTTCAGACATCGATACTTTCCAATTTTCTTCCAAAATTAAATTGCCAGAAGTATTTAAAATGTTTATGCTACCATTTGTCGATAAAAAAAGTTTATCATATCAAGGAAATTACACATATAGGTTATTACCTCTTGTAAGAAATCAGCAATTCCTTTTCTCTCTGGACATGTGAATCCCAAACTCTCAAAGAAGTCAACAATATGGTCTCGTGGGCCTTGATATATGATGTGTCCTTGTGATATGAGGATTATGTCATCAAACAGATTAAAAACCTCGGGAGAAGGCTGAAGGAGGGACATGAAAATGGTGGCATCTGTCAAATGTGCTATCTGCTGCAAACACTTGACTATCTGAAATGTTGTGGAAGTGTCCAAGCCTGATGATATCTCATCCATAAATAGCACCTTTGACGGCCCAACTAGCATTTCTCCTGTTTTCATTAATCAAACGTCAGGCCAGTCACATACTTGCTTAATTGTATCAGAGATATTATTACCTGTTGTGAGGCGCTTTTTCTGTCCTCCGGATATTCCTCTTATCATTTGGTTTCCTGTAACTGTGTCTCGGCACACCTCAAGTCCCAGTATCTACGTTGGCATAATAACAAGCATACATAAGTAATCTTGACTCGGTGAAAGTATACATCTCTGGCAACAAATATGTTTTAAAATTCAATTTAGGCTAGGGGTGTTCCCCTTTGTTAGTCATCCTCTGCTCCTTGAATGAGGGCATGTTATATGATACCTACCGGCCTCTGTCTCAGTGAAGGTTAGAGTTGAATTTTCTGTATCTATGTATGCTATACCTTAATAACGTAGTCAGTAATTAGGTTGTTCTCATATCCTTCCATTGCAGTAGCCTGGATTAAAACAATTGATAAGAACATTATGGCATGTATGAAAAAGCTAATACTCAGAATGAAAAATTAGAATCCGCTATTTGAATATTTTGATCTCTTTCTACCTTCATGAAGAGGTCAACTTCTGGTTCTGGAGATATCCCAGCATCTTTCTCTCTTTTCTCAAGCTCAGTTTGCAATTCTGCAAGACATCATTAACTTTGAGATTGGAATTCAAATACGTCAATCCGGGTTACGTTTATCACCAACTTGTTGAAGGGGCCTAGTGGTCAGTTGTCCTAATGTCCTCACAAGAGGTTGAAGTTCGAACCTCACTAGGTAAACATCTTGGAGGTGGCTAAGGAAAAAATTTGGAAACAGTCACGAAAGAAATTTAGATTAATACGAAATGGGTCAAATGGGTAAAAACTCACCCGAAGTGTATTTTAAACTCTTAGAACATCCTAAACCGTTTTATTTTAAATTTTAAATTATGATCAAAATAACATATGACACTCTAACTATTAGAAGGTTTTCATAAAAGAGACTCAGGTCAACCCCACCCAATCTGCAACCAGCCCTGTTTGCCACCTTTTATTGCTTTCAAGAAAGTTTCTTCATGAAACTTTACACCCGCAAAAAGTTGAATACAAATGGTAACAACTATTGGGTACCATATCGAGATCCACCTCCCTGACACCTAGCTGAAAAATCAAGAGTTTCTTTGACTGTCATTTCTGCTACATGAACATCTGTTTGACTGATGTAAGAAGATGTCCTCTGTGGAACAAATTCTTCAAGTTTATACCCGTTGTACGTAACTTCTCCTTCAACCTACATTACCAAATATGTTATCAAATATTTATCTTCATATTTTTCTTTTTGTCCAGACTTTTGATGAAGATCTTCTTGAGACAATTTCTTAAAACTCACCGTTAAGCCAGGGTCTGAGCGTCCAGCCAAAGCCTTTAAAAGCGTCGTCTTTCCGGAGGAGGGTGGCCCTAATAGAAGGGTCATTCTGTCATTTGAAAACAGTTGAGTATTTTGTTAAATTTGCCATTGCCTTGATACACGAGACAAATTAAACAATTGGCCGACACGTTTATAGAGCTTGAACATGACAAATACATGTGAAGTCATGCAAACTTTGAACTTGTGATTTTCCCTACTTTCCTGAGCTTTTGTTTTTGCCCTACCTTTGGGACCGAATTCCATGTTTTAGGTCTCCAGTTTCAGTTTTCCACAAATTTAGAGATTTGCTCAATTTCAGTAAACATAGGCTCATAAAGTTTTGACCAAACATATGGACATAGCAGTTTACCTTATGAACAACCTGTTGAATGCTTAGAAATGTATTCTGAATACATATATATATTCTCTATAAATCCAAGTCTTATCAACTGTTTTCATTAGTTTATTAATTTGACGATGAATAGATGTTGATAACTTCTAAAGCATTAACCAATGAAAATATATACCTTGAAGGCTTGATTATCCCAGAAACATGATCAAGAACTGTGATTTTTCTTGTCTTGGATAGTCCAATACCAAAGAAACCAAATGCCATATCCACAAGGTTGCGGGCAGTGTTTGTTAAAGTCGGTATAGCTCTATTACCAACATAGCAAGTAGTTTTCACTGTTAAGTTGTCGAAATGAACTTCTACGGTTGGAAGAGTAATGCCAACCCTGTAACCCAAAAGAAAATACAATATGATGATCAATAACACTTCAATATTAATCCGCTTCTAGTAGCTATTCAAACCTCTGGCATTGACTAATTTTTGATAGTTAGTACACTCATTTAAATTGGTTATGTGTTCCGTAAAGCAAGCGCTTAAACTAGAGGTGACATCATGGGCGGTTTGGGCAATGAGTTGACATGTGCTCTACTGATCTGGTACAAATAAGTACTGAAACTCTTAATTCGAACCAAGACATTTTCTTGCCCCTCTTTTCTTAAGTCTTATAAATATGAATTAATATGGTTAGTACATTACCACCATAATATTAAACTAACTAGTTTATAGGCCTGTCCGATGGACGGTATTGAACCGTTCGACATGATATTTATCATGATATTATCAATAGTGACTTTAGATACATCAAACTTAAAAAACATGATTATTAGTGTAAACACACATAATTATTTTTTGACATCCTTAAAAAAACAACTTTCCCTCTTTAATGTTACATCTCATTATAAAAATATTTATAATGGTTTTCGACTTTTCGGAAGCATCACTTAACATAATCCATATCAACACTAAAAATAAATTTTAAAAAGCCACGAAATTAAATTCACCTGTACAACCGGTAACCAGTTAAATTTCGTTTACATTAAAACAAAATTTCAAAGTTTGTAGCCTATATTAGTATTTTTTAAAGTATATAACCTACATCGAAACAAAAGTGATTGTATATGCCTAGCTTAAACCCATATATATAGATTAAGGGGAAAGTATACGTATTGTGGGCAGATAGGTATTGCCACTCTCACATACCGGGATTTAATATGTATATTTAATAAATTTAATAAATTTCAGGGGTAAAACAAATTTATTTTTCTTCATAAATCCGTTGTGCCGATCATTTCCCCATAGATTAATTGTCTTTAATAAAGCAATTATAGAGGGCGTTAGTATTTAGTTAGACTTTGAGGCACTTTGGACCAGTTCCAGTGTTAACTAAGTTTTTAACGACCCATTTGATATATAACTAAATTGCAATAAGGCTCAATAGAAAATGGTGATGGATAGACATCGACTGCACACTAAAAATTGTTTGAGATTAGAGATGGAGATTAGAGATGGATGTAAGTAGTAAGCGAGAAGAGAACCTATCAAATCTGTCTCTTAGCTTCCTCAATAACCTTTCGTTATCTACCTCGGGAACTTTAAGCATTATGTCAACAATCTGCTGGTGATTATCTGCACCGAGATGTTTAACATCAACTTCCTTGTGCGCACTCTTCTCGTGTTGGTTTTCAATATCGTCTGTAATATAAGATGCCATGAAACTGGTTCGTAGACGATCAAATGTTGGTAATTTCTCTAAGGCTGCGCTTTTCAACGTCTCTTCGTCTTCCTCTGCACGACTACTCCTTCTGCTACCTTCATTTGCACTCACAAACGACGATTCTTCTATGCTCCAACTTTGGCTTCTGCTTCGCGTTACCGAATTCGCCGGTTTCTCCATCTCAGTATATTCTTAATTTGCTAGTGTTTACATGTGCAATATGCAGCTTAATATTTCTTTGTGAAGTCATGCAATAATGATATATTGGCACATTGTAAAGTATAAACAAGCATGCACATATGTATATATATTGTGTGTTGGGCCTGTTGGCTAAATGGGTGGTTCACGTGACTTAAGAAAGCGGACAAACTCCGGTTAATAGAATAACTTAATGACTTTGTATATCATTATCTAGTGAGTAACGTGTATATCCAAAATCTTAATAAGATAAATTAATGTATATATCACATTCATGCATTATTCATTCATACAGTCTGTTGGATCACTTGTACAGTGTGGTAATTTAATCAAAAACAACGGTGCGAATATCAATTCCCATATGAAATGGATTAGTGTCCCTGAATGTAATGAAGTATATATACACGAATGTGATGAATACGTTATTCTGTCCATTTGATATAGTGACGCCTACTTGGCTCCTACGTGGCACTAACCGGCTACATCAAATGGACACAATAACGAATTCATTACATACAATGAACACCCGAGTAGTTCATTACATAACATAAACATTCGTGTATAGTTTATTAAGTATATATTTTCTATTTGTAATTGTAATCTACTTCTTTTTATCGTTTACTGTAATATATTAGAGAAAGAGAATTGATATTCGTACCATTTCTTTTGATTGATATACCACAACTGTGCATTACTGGTTTGTATAGTTAGCAATACAACTTGTATATTGTGGTACATTCATAAAAAATAGTGGTATAAATATCACTTCCCTTAGAAAAAGCTATAAATTTATTTTCAATAAAATAAAAAATTTAATTATTTTGAATAAAATAAAAAATTTAAATGCATGTATAATGCTTTTATAACTTACTTTTCATCTCATCAGGCTTTGCTTAAGCATGTATTTTAGAGAAGATTTTTTAATAATAACCTATCGACTTTCTGTTTTGAACTACTTGTACTTGATTGTCCAATAATAATATCATAATTAAATATGTAAGATAACTATTTTTAGATGATGTATTTTTGTAAAGTTGAATTTAAATGCCAATGAAAAAACGAATGATCAAACCCAATCTATTTGACCTACTTGACCCGGGTCAACTCGGGTCGGGACCAGGCTAAAATTTCTGACCTTAAACTTTTAGTGGGTCGAGTTAGGATCATATATTTTTAACATGCCAATTTAACAACCCGACTCGGTCGACCTGACTGACAACACTATCAAAGATTTCTTAATTAGTACCTTCAATCCGATTAACAAATTAACTCTAAAATAAGCATGTCAATTTAGATATTCAAACAAATGTTTAATAGCCACCAGTTTATTTAATTATTCATTTATGAATCATCCATTAAATTATACGAAAAAACACAAGTATGATCTTATTCGTGTTCATTCAATTCATTTATACTCGTAAGCACATCTACAATTGGAGGTAAAAACAAGGCTTTAACCTTGATTCTAACACACTAATTATTCACGTACAATCAATTGAAAGATCCTCCTAGCAATCAACTTTCATGACAGGCTACATAATATATATTTATATCATCACAAACAAACACTTGACAACAAAAGCTACTGACCACTCATCCATATATTTTTTTCTTTCTGTCATCGGACTAATCCATCAACAACGTATCAATTTTAACTTTATTTACATATTGATGTGGAAATTAAAGGGAAATACAACAAGAAAGAGCCAATTAATTCTAACCTTATATGTGCATATATTGCAATTAAACGAAGAAAACAATACAAGCCGTAATCAAGTCGGACACCATATATGATAGGATTGGACTTGTTTTTATTCAATGACTCAGCTAGTAAAAAACATAGCAAAAAAAAAAAAAAAAAAAAAGGTTATTAAAAAATGTTGGAACTTAAGTTGTTTTCCCTTGCAAATGTATTTGACTTTACTTCAAAAAGTTTGATAGAATACAACTGTTTTGAAGTAAATGAGCTATTGATTTAGTGGTTCAAGAGGGAAGTGTGAGGTTTTGTCTCTCTGGAGGTCCCGGATGCTTTCAAATCCGGACATTTATATATATTAATTAGCAAAGTTGTCGGCACTCACAAAATTCACTGTTCACAAACTTTACAATTCTTAAAGCAAATATTACAAATTCTTTATGCCCCTTTCTTTCCTATCCTAATCTTTTCAAAATACTTTGCCTTTTTACTCCCTTTCTTAACAACCACCAGCCAACCACCACCAAAAAAAAAAATGAACTATAAGTCCGACCACCGACAACAACTTCCGACCACTGTTTCCAAACTCCGACAGCCGCCGTTTGTAGCGTAGAGATTTTAAATAAAGGGAAAAGCAGAGGAAGGAATTCCCGGCGACTAGATCTAGGAAAGGACAGAATCTTGAATGGAGAAAGTGCTTCCATTTCCGTATGTAAAGAAAATGGAGAGGTTCGTTCAAAAAATAAAAAAGAAGATAAGGGAGAGGTAAACAAATATGCAATGTTTGAGGTCAAAGCTTTTTTTTGTTTTTCTTCTGGGTCATCAAAGATGGCTGGTGTCCCGCCGATGATGGAAAGTAACAAAGTCAGCAGTGGAACGTAATCTGAAGGGCGGCGGCGGTGGTAGGGGTGTTTGTTTTAGAAGAACGGCGACGAGGATGAACAAGAACCGCGGCGATGATGAAGAACGGTGGATCTGTAGGGCGGCGGCTGGTGGAAGCTGGATTTGAAGGACGATGGCGATGAGGAAGAAGATGACCGGAAACGGAATATTTGTTTTACTGTCAGTGTGTGTATGTGTGTTGTTTCAATGTGAAACGAATTCAGGGAAGTGAGTTGTGTTGAAGAAAGAAAGTAATCTTATGAGTGGAGTAACATGTGTGAGTGTGTCAGAGGAGAAATTCACAATTTTACCCCTTGACTTTTTTCTTATAATAGGAATACAAGAGGTGAAAGCAATGAGTTATTATTATAGTACATCCGGAGTATGATATAGTATATGTTAATTGTTATATTGTTACTAGAAAAATGTGTTTATATTATAATATATATTATATGTGTTCTTTGTGTTTTGTACTATAGTTTTCCTGACATGTTAAACACTCATAATCATGTTGTTTGATACGGTATATTTTCAACTGCCACAACAATTTATATATATATAAGTGTCGACAACTGCATTAGTTGATTTGTTGATAAAAGAGTAGTATGTTTTTAAAATATATATAATATTAATTACGTATTAGTATCTTGAAACAAAATTTATAGCAAAGTACTATATTATATCACTACCGTTAGAGTGTCATAACTTTATATCAATTGTATTTTTCTAAAAATAGACTTATATTGATATTACATATAACAAAACTTAAAATTTACTACCTAAACGTGAAATCTACTTACACGATGTTCATTATTTGTTAATATATCAACACCCGCCGCGAAGCGCGGGTACAAAAACTAGTTGCCGTTTAATTATTAACTTGGAAAAAGCTAACGACCAACAATTAACATTTGCCATTAAAGAAAATAAAAATAAAAACTACTATTTTAAATGTAATCAAGTGTAGGATCCATTATGAGCTATAAGTGTGTGTTTAGTGTAACAAGTGAAATGACAGATATGGCTATGGTGAGAGAGAATATGTCAAACAGTGAATTGGATATATGCGTGTAAAAGGTTCTACTAGGTTACAAGGTTCTACTAGGTTACAAGGTTCTATATCAATTGGGTATGTATACATGTCAAACTAAATTACATTTGTCATACCCCACTTTAGACGGAAACATAAAATGTAACGGATGGAATCAACACAGCACATTGGTAATATAATAGAGAATCACTAAATGATAAACATAACAACGTGATCTGACAATACCCGACACAACTTGGAGACTTGTGTCATCCACAACAACATAGTCGCCATTTAGTACAAATATAGTCGACATTTAGTACAAATAAAAAGTAAAACCCACAAACGGGAGAAGTATAAGGCAACATGCTCCATGAAAACAAAACTAGTGAACCAAAATGTCAATGCAAGAAAGCCACTCTAGTACATAACCTCTAGCTTCTTATGCATTGTTACCTGAAAAGAATTCTCGAAAATGTGAATGTAGGTTTTTTAAATAACATAAATAGTTTGTTGTGTAGAGTATAATGTACAAGAGTGTGTGCAAAGTCTAAATATCAATGTGATCAATGTATAGCATAATGAAACAATTGAACCTCATGACTAGTGTAAAACGACATCCAAAGTATGTCGGATTATATTCATCCAAGATCAAGTATAAGTGCACGAAATTAGTTGGTATAGCTTAATAAAAATTTACGAATTTCACGTTCTGAATATAAGTGATTAAACTTTATGTCGTGGTTCTAGATACGAAAGGGAGAAACATAGGTTCATGAATCATGATTGTAAATTTATTTTCGAATTTCATTGGCTGGTGAATACCTATTAAAGTTATGATGGGAATACAATCTTTTGGTTAAATATTATTATATAAACTAGGTGGAAAGCCCGTGCGATGCACGGCAAGGATAATACGACATTCTTTTTCATGATGAAGTGTCGTGGATGTAGATTTTTGCATGGTTACAAAAGGAAGAGTAGGCAGTCAAGCATGTGTACGTAAACTGTATTTGTAAGGT
>JAOXNX010000035.1:11471738-11482689 GCA_028566075.1 Solidago caesia
TTCAGTATGGAATTGTCAGAAAGGAAAGTTTGCATTAAGGGAAAGGTGGGCAGAATGTTATCCCGAAATTCATTGGGGACCAATGTTGCGGGCTGGACGTACCATCACCAGTAAACATGCATCTCTTCTGGGCCAAGAAAAAGTTAAATGGGATTCTTAATGATAATGAAGAACAAAGTGAAGAACCTGAAGCCAAGCGCAAGAAGACACAAAATTCTACTTCCATTTCATGATAAAGGGTTAAAGACTAAAACTGGGAGCTTTTTATTCCCCTCTTTGTTGATATTCTACATATTTGGTTTGTAAGTTGAGATGAATTCAAAATGATATTTTTTTTTTTAGAACGGCAGAATGAATTATATATAAAAAGAGGTAACTAGCAAGAAGCTAGTTCCCTACAAAGTACAATTACAATTACAATTACAATTACAATCTAGAATAAAAACAAACTACAACATTCTAGACTCAACCCGTAACACTAACTGCGAGGACCACAAAAGGATGAATTCAAAATGATATTGTTTAGCATTCTTTATTCTTTAACATTTTCTTTACTGAAATGGTCATTTTCTTTTTTTATCATTTTATTGGTTACATGCACCTAAAATGTGTTTCAATTGTTAATTCGAGGTCACTCTTTTCTCTACACTTAAACTTTGCGATTAGTAAGCCATCAATCGTTAACTTAGCGACACGGTTCATCAATTGGTAAGCCAAATATAACATTAAGCTAGACAAGTATGATTAGTTTCACTATTTAACAAGTAAATTTCTTAAGTATTCAAATTCAACCGCGTACTTTGGCTATGAAAAACCGTGAATAAAAATTCATGTACCACATTGTAAATTATCACCATCACGGCATCTCACGTGCTCTAAATTGTTGCCGCTGCATTGCGCGGGTACTAGACTAGTAATTAACAAACCGGTGACTGAAAAAATCAACATTCCGGAGTTTGAAACGAAATGACGGGGAAAAAACGGAAACGGAAACGGAATCCTGTTGGAAGTTTGTTTCTCTTATTTTTATTAGAGTTTTATTATTATTATTAAGGTACATTTCTCTTATTTTTATTAGAGGATTATTATTATTATTATTAAGGTACCACATCTCTTATTTTTAATTAATGTACGTTTCTCTTATTTTTATTAGAGTATTATTATTATTATTTTTTTAATACTTTATTTATTTTTTCTGATTATAATTATCGTCTGATGATGGACTCAATCATTATATTATATTATGTGTGTGTGTGTGTCGTTAGTATTTGTTGCTTGTTTCATTTGACTATCCATTAGGTTTTATTTGATCTCTTTGTGGCTGGTCATAGTTTGGCGTAAAGATTTTACGTTGTTTTGCTATTTGGTTAGTACCTACATGCTACAATCGTATCTTGAAACAATGATTCGTAAACAAACAACAACAACAATACCTAATCCCGTTAGACCGTATGGGGAGGTGAGGTGTAGACAGTCATCTCTGGTCGGGGGTAGAGAGGCTGCTTCTAGGATTAGGGATTAGTTAACAAGTATTATTATATTAACTCTCACTACTTATATTTTATATAGGGATTATTACCTGTGGATGTAAATAATTATGATCAAATGTCTATGTTATGTAAAGATCTCGTAAAATGTCTATGTCATGTAATAAACTTTCAAATCCCGGTTATTGGATGTACCCGACCAATAAAAAACTTATAAGTGGCAGCTTATATGGTTGCCACATATATCCCGGTACATCCAATACCGGGAATTGAAAGTTCATTACATGGCATAAACATTTTACGAGATCTTTACATAACATAGACATTTGGTCATAGTTAGTTACATCCACAGATAATATTCCATTTTATATATAATGAGTACTTGGTAGACGAAAACTGTTATGCATGTCATAGTAAGTAATTTCTTCATAACAAAGTTATCCGAGTTACGTGAAAGAAAGAACGATCAGTGGTAGAGACAGGCAGGGTTAACAACGTCATATTCTTTGTTACATAACCCAATCCACTTGTTCAAGGTGCAAGTAACTTCTGAATTGAAGCTCGGTCTATCTGATTTGAAAATTCAGTTTGCGTAAGCAATGTGCATACATTAATGCGAAAAAGACTGTGAAAACAACTATAATCGTAGCAACTGATCCAATACCATCCGTGTTGTATCCAAAGTAGCTTTTAACAAACCATTTAATTGTCGGGTCATCTGACATCCCAGGCACCTTAATGGTTTCATCCAAATCACCGTACTGTGAAACGATCAGTCCCTGAATAGTCCATTGTAGTGGGCAAATCCAATAGTACCACATCCACCATTTTGGGATTTTCTGTGATATCAGATAGGAGAATTATTATAAATGCTGGTGATTGAGAGTGTAATCTAGGGTGTTCATGGGTTCTAAACTGATAAACCATAATGTGAACTGAATACAAACTCTCAGTTCATTTAAAGTTGGAACATATAAATATAAATTTATGTTTTTACATATTTGAAAAATTATGTCTCCTTAAAAATGACTAGTTGTTTCTGGTTTTCAATAGAATGGAAGCGAGAACCAATTATTAAATAGGTTTAGAACCAACAATCGAAACCTAAAACCGGTTTCCAAAAAGAGCTGTAGAACTGAGAACCAAAATGAGTATAGCCGGATCTGGAACTGTCCCAGTTCGGCTGTTTTGGTCGTTAGGACCAAATTTTGCACACCCTAGACTTTTATGCTAGTAAAGATGTAAGAGAAGTAGAAATAAAAGGAGCTAAAAGTAAGAAACGTTACCGGTCGCGGGATGAAGAATCCAGAGAAAAGATTAAAGAGCACGTTAATTGCAGCTGCAAAGATGGACGCAGCTTGGTGGTTCGGAGTGATTGATACTATCATCAGCCCGTAGTATGTAAAGTATAGAAATGTAAAGAAGCTGATGAAGAAGAACCAGAAAAATTTGGCCACTGTCCATTGGAAGCTTACCATGGCATATACTATAAGAGTGTAGTACATGGTTTGAACAAGCACAAAAGGTATCTCGACAAGTACCTGAACGTGACAAGTAGTATCACGAAAGGTACATAGGTCGTTAGTAAGCTAAAAACTTGATTATATATTTATCATGTTTCATTAAAGGGATGCCAAGTCATCAGCAGAGAGAACTAGCAGTTATTTATCTGTTTTAATTTTTATATCATGTCAACGTTGAACAATATTTTACACGCCGACTGTTGACAAGGATTACATTTAAGAAGAGGTTGCAATTTCGACCCACTTACTTACAAATGGATTGCTTTTAATCTCAACCTGGACTGGAAGTGCAAAAATTTAGCTCAACAGGGAACTTGCTCAAAGGGTCAAAAGTCTAATTTAAAAGCTCCCCACCTCCTCAATCGTTTTTTCAAAGATTTATATTATTGTTGTAAATTGTAAAGTTATTGCCTTTATAGTCATTATTTGCACAGTAATCATTTCTAAAAAAATGGGCAACATAGTGTTAGCAGCTATACCCAGCCTGGCCCTTACTAAAACATGTCCCTCTTCAACCAAAACCACCTTTTGATTTATTACATAACCTGACCGATCCATCTAGTTTGCCACCTCTAGTGTCAGGTTTAACGAGGATTGCTTAATGCTAGAAAACAAAAAGGTTTATCTAACCTGAGCCATGGCGTATGATAATGAAGAGTACATCCCAGCAGCCCGTTCTCGATAAAATACTGTTCTTTCAAAGGATGCAACTGGAAGTATTGTTACACAATTGTTAAATCCAGCAAACATCACAGCAACATACATTGCACCAATCATAGTAGTCAAATCAGTACTGTCACTCCTGTAATAGCATGATGACATATTTAAGTTTTGTTCGTTATTGTGGCTGAGTAAGAATGGGAGTCTGGAAATTCTGCGAAATTAACCTTTTTGTGCCAACTTTCCAAAAGATTGTCCCCATCAAGAGAGCAGTAACCAAAGCAAAGAAAAATCTTACAAGGTTATAATCTGGGGTTCTCCAATACCGCCACCATTGTTTCTGCATACAACACTTGAACTGGCCCCACTTGGACTGTGAATACATTGTTTTGAAACTCAGTTCTTTAGCCCCTGAAGGAGGTGTGCTTAGCTCTTTCACCAGGCCCGCATTTCTTCTGCTTAAAAGTTCTGATGTTAGTTTTGTATTTTCCTAGATAGATCCGGAAAAATGGGTCATTTGGGTAACCGTCAAAATGGATCGGGTTCGTTTGGGCTGCTGGTTGCCTCACAAAATTGTTTTGTGCTTTTCTTTGAATTTTTATCAAGATGTGTGAAATCTGTTGCTGGGGCCATACCATTACAATAATAATCTATTTTACTAATTAATACTGTGTATGAGTTAGGAGGATTTTTGTATTCGGAATACACTTTTGGCGACTTTTTACATACATCAAACCCATTCCGTCTGTTTCCATTTTATTAAATATTATGAGGTTGACTATTTTTCTCTGTTACAGAAATATACAACCTAACTCGACCTATTCACCCACTATTGTGTTCGAGTTGCCCCTCTTGGAGATAAAAAGTAATTGATAGTTGCAGCTACCTCAAATTCACTTACTTATACAAGGGTGATGATTTGTAGTGCTCTGAGAAATCAATTCCAAGCCGGAATTCTACAGCTTCTGAGCTCACTTCCATTATCCATGTTGCTGGATTGCACAGGGCTTTCAGTTTCGGGACGCCAGCAATTTTCTGAACATTTTACATGGTTAAAGTAATATATGGTACTATAAACTTGAATAGGGATCAAATGATTAAAATACCTCGAAGTAGTTGATTACTTTTTCTGAATTTTGGCCCAAGGGTCCTGAGTATATTACTTGTCCTCCTCTTTTCAGCAGTAGCAGCTGATGAAATATATACCAAAATTACTAGTGTGTGTGTGTGTGTGTGTGTGGTGAGAGAGAGAGACAAAATTACTAGTCTGTGTGCGTGAGTGTGGATAGAGAGAGGGAGAGGGAGGGAGAGGGAGGGAGGAGAAGAGAAGGGGACTATGGATTTCAACCAAATTTCCCTTGACGTATTCTTTTAAGTTCTACCGGCTTGAGTCGTTACAGATAAAACATTAGCCTGAATCAACCCATTATCAAATATACCCTTTTCTAAACTTACCTCATCAAAAGCTTCGAAAATATGAATTCCAGGCTGGTGAATTGTGCAAACCACCGTTCTTCCTGTGTCCACCGTGTTCCTTACTGTCCTCATTACAATTGCTGCTGCCCTTGCATCAAGCCCTGATGTTGGTTCATCCATAAATATTATTGCAGGATTAGCAACAAGCTCTACTGCAATTGTCAGTCTCTTTCTCTGCTGAGTTGACAAACCACTAACACCTGGAATCCCTACAATCGAGTCTTTAAGGTCGTTTAACTCCACTAGATCCATAACTTCATCCACAAAAAGCTGCATAAACCAAAAACACATTATTATAGTTATTTGAGTTATTGCATAGAATGGTAACCAACTTTGGCCAACTTCTGTTTCAGAAAACCATCTTTGTTTTCGCCCATAAAAAGGTAAACGATTTTCAAATTTATTAGAAGAAGCGAATGTTGAGTGATCTGAGCCATAATGTTTGATAAAACTCAACATGGTCAAACTCACTGACATGTTATCATTTTGACTGTTATTCTTTACACATTTCCTGGTTTTTATGGGCGAAATAATGATCGTTACCCTACTTGGAAATTGTAAGAAAACTTGGTTACCTAATCTAAGTAGTGAACCGTTTACTAATTTACTTTGAGAAACAAGGTTATATGATTTTTATATAATTTACCATTTTTACTTCCTTGGTGACTTCCTTAGGGAGACGAAGGAAAGCTGAGAAAATTAGAGATTCATGGACAGTGACTTGAGGTGAGTGGATGTCATTTTGCTCACAATATCCTGAAACCCTTGCAAAAGTTTCTTGTTTCTTAGAAAATCCTGATATTTTTATATCTCCTTCAATCAAACCACCAGTTTTTCTTCCTGCTAAAACATCCATCAATGTTGTTTTTCCAGCTCCACTTACGCCCATTAATGCTGTCAGAACACCGGGCCTAAATGCACCGGTTATATCTCGGAGTAACTGAAGTTTGACCTCTTTGACTCCTTGTTCTATCATTTCCTGTCAGGTTTATGATACAAAGTAATTCACTGGCTATAAGTCATATAACATTAGCCAATTTTTTCATCAGCATATACTTTTAACATTTTGGTAGATCTTTGAAGGATTAAACATCAGATTGAGAAAAGTTAAGGGATTAAACCATAAGGAAAATAAATGGAGGTTAAAACATTTTGTAATAAAAATTCGAGGATGAAATCATGAAGTATACAACATAATTAAAAGATAAGTAAAAGCTATTCTTACTTCGGGCATATCAACAGAGTAACTAACTTTGCTGAAAGACATTGACAGTGGAGTAAATGGAAGAACCATTCCTTTGTTTGAAGCAACACGATTGGTGGCTTCTAAACTTGAGTTTTCTTGCATATCTTGTTCGTTTGCGTTCAGTTGGTTGCTCATGTTTGGAATTTCTGCGTCTCCTTCTAAAACAAAACTTAGGAATTAAGAAGAAAAAAAATAAGTTTCTTAACTGAATTTGTACATGACAATAGTTCTTACGTGACTGTTCTTTAGATTTTGCACGAAAGGCTTCCATCTCCTTGACAATGTCTTTAGATATAATTGCTTGTGTCTTTCCGAGTGCTTTTATGTAAGAAATACAAACATAGGTCAACCAAATATTCATCTTAGCATTAAAATTTAGAGGTGGCAAAATGACAGGCAGATCTGGTGAAATATCAAAACATGTAACTTTGAATTGAAACCCAAACACTATTTAGTCCAAACTGTTATAAGCAATTAATGTTTGCAGTATGATATCAATATATATATATATATATATATTATTAGAATAACAGTCTAATTTTGTAAACTTTTTTTGCAAAACAAATTACTGTATAAAGTTATCCTAAAACAACTTAAGGTACTTTCCACATGACCCATATGAATCCTTTTTAACTAGTATTTTTTGTGTTTAATTTTGCCCATTTTGCCTGTTAGTGATAGAAGATACCCAAATCGGGTCAAAGTTGCCACTGGTTGTAAAGTTGGAAGTTGAACTTACGGTTTAAGTATGTGAGAGCAAAAGTGAAAAGAAAGTTGAAAAGAATTGCAAAACCAAGAAGAACTCCTGCTCCAATCCAAAACATGTTCCTATCAGGAGTGACATCAATCATCCTTAACACCGCTACACCGAGTTCAGTAGCATTATCAGAAGCCTGGATTCAGAGGTAATCGTAGTTACAAAATGACCATATATCTATAGGAAATGTATTATTAACAAAATACATACCAATCTGTTCATCCATCTTGAAGCGAACATCTCATTTACAGTTAAGGCATTGAATCCGTAGCTGAAGGGTGAAACCCAATAAGCCCATCCCCACCACTTTGGTATTTGACCTATTAAGTCACAACCAAATTTGGAGTTATATAATCACAACTTTATCAATCATATGTGTAACCATAAACGTGCCTCTAGGTCCCCAAAACAAGTACTATATGGGTGAGTAGAGGAACCATCCAAAATAGTTTTAGGCGACCCACGAACACTATTTAGGTTGTTATGCTTTGACCAATTTGAGTGAACCTCCCAAGATAAACATCTTGGGGGCGGCCAGGGAAAGGGTCCCGAAATGGTCGTGGGGATACCCCGGTTAGGTCGCGTACATCTGAGTCAAAAGACTCGCCCTCCCCGGGTAACCTGAACATGGAATACCTCGTCCGGAAATGTAGTGATGTACATCACAAGGGTATTTTTATCCATTTACTGTAAAATTGATATAATAGGCTATTAGTATTGGAGCAAACCTTTAGGAAGGATGAAACCACCCACAAGGAAAGCTAGTTCTGCAATAAGAACTCCACCGGTATTTGCAATTGTCATGGTCCTGCATATTGATGCAATGAACCTGAATAGTCCCCCGGCCATTTGTTGGATCAGAAATGTCAACAGGAATTGCTTGAAAAACCTGAGTTATGAAATTGCACGTAGATTTAATATGCCAATTGTAAGAACAAACAATATATTGATGATATTAACAATAATAATGGCAATTAGTGTCTGGAGTCTGGACAGCTGCAAACTTTTATTTTCGAGCAGCAAAAGTATGATAACTGGAAAGAAAATGTTTGAATCTTTATTAATTGTGTAGTTCAATCTTTCTTTTAAACGTGTTCCCATCGTGAGCCACAATGATATTGTAGAATACCATTAGTTAGATCTTTTATCGTTTTATGCCAAGCAAATCGTATACTTAGGAAAGAAAGATTTAACTAGAGGTTAGAATTTCAACGCATCTACTTATGAATGGGTTCTTTTGGGTTGTGTTTCATGCTAAACAGTAAAAATCAATAAATTCAGCTAAATAGGGAATTGGTCAAATGGGATGAAATCACCCATTATCTGTTTTTGATGCATACAACCTCTTAAAAAAAGATTTATTGATCAAACATTTACATAATTATTCTAATAACATTCTGTTTGTAAATATTAATACATGATTTGTATACTAAATATGGACAAAAAAGTGATCGTGGCAAACTGGAAGGGGTGTTTCTACCTATACTAAGTATGAGCCGTTTCTTACAAAACCCATGTGTATTCTATTTTTCGATTCCATCTGAAAAGAAATGTATTAAAACACAACAAAAATGAACCCTGATAAGTAACGTACCTGCTTACTTCAGGGGCAAATCCCGTTATGTTATATGTTACGACTGTCCACACGGTAGATTCAATCATAGACATTGGTATGCCAAGGAGGAAAGTTGGAATAGTATATGCCCATGGTGGGTGGTAAAGGAGGTCCCTCTGCTTATAAATAACAGGAAGTCTCTCTATGACCATTGGGAGTTCAGCAAAAGCGTTGAAGGTGTTAGTGATCAAACCAAACAAAAGAGCACCGACATATAATGCTCCATCTTCTTCATTGTTGGTGTGCATGTTAGTCCTCAAGAATACTGTTGCTCCAATAATTGCTACAATTGTGGTCTGAACCATCTTTGCAATGTACACAACTGAATTTCTCTTCATTAATAAGCATTCTTTTTGGAAAGAGGCCTTAAACAACTCTTTCTTTGGGACCAAGTATTTCTTGAACACTAGAGCGGATTTATGGCTCGTCGCTTTGTTGAACGGTACTGATAACTCGTCTTGTAGACATAGACCCACATGATATTTTTTGAATAAATCAGTAAACTGAGATACGGAAATATACTTGTATGTTTTGCTTTTATCTGCCCAATATTGTTCCTGATCCTTCCTTGAGGTCACCTTTGATCATTAAATATTTCTCTTAGCCATGAAAAAAATACATGCATAACTGTCATTTCCTTTTTGTCTATTATTCTTACTGTTTTGGTTCATAATTTACGATTCTTACGGTTTTTTGGAATTAATATTCACATTTTTGTATTCATAGGTAACCATGATTACCTCTTGAAGAAAGTCAGCATGCCCCTTTCTTTCCGGACATTTGAATCCACAGCTTTCAAAAAACTCAAGAACATGATCTCGTGGGCCCTGATAGACGATTTGGCCTTGTGATAAGAGGATGATGTCATCAAAGAGTTCAAAGGTCTCAGGGGAAGGTTGGAGTAGAGACATTAAGATGGTGGCTTCTGCTAGGTGCGCTATCTGTTGCAAACACTTAACTATTTGAAATGTTGTTGAACTGTCTAGCCCAGTTGATATGTCATCCATGAATAGTGTTTTTGTAGGCCCCACCATCACCTCCGCTATCAAGTAACCCATGAAAAAGTTTAGTTTATAGAGAGCACATTGCTAAGAATATAGTGAGAACACTCAGAGTGAAAAAGTGATCTTTTCATTGAAGTGTAGACAAATTTTATGTTTATGTATGGTTGCATACATGAACACATTTTTCTATGATTTTTGCGGGCATAGAGAGTTGTATTTTTATACCTTTTTTGTAAGTATAAATTTAAACATACTTTAAACGACTATAATATTTAAACACTTCATAAAAAAGTTAACGCCATTATTGCAGTGTTTGTTAATGTGCTAAAGAGAAAGAAGAGGTTTAACCTGTTGTCACACGTTTTTTCTGTCCTCCAGATATTCCTCTAATCATTTCGTTCCCAATAATAGTGTCTCGGCATACATCAAGTCCTAATATCTGGTTGTATAGTTACAGGGATGCTCAAACATTAACATGAGGGTAAATTTGTATGGACAGTTTATATGAGCTTGTTCAGAAGGTACTATATTTCCGAATCTAGAGCGTTGGTCAATTTAGTAATATTAAAACTCAAGTATGTTACTTTTATTAATCGCTTTCAAAATAATCAGATTCCAGGAAACAGGCAGAAGTTGCTGTACTATTACTAATTACAGCATATTCTCTGATTTACTCAACTGATTATCTAATTGGTCAATTCCATTTTTAACTTTTAACGTTGCAGTCTTTTCTTCTTTTTTTTAATTTTTTTTTATTTTCTTGCGCCATTGCCTCTAATAGGTAAGAATAAATATTCGCAAACCATACCTTAAGAGTGTAGTCAGTAATCAAGTTGTTATCAGTTCCTTCAGTAGCAATAGCCTGAATCAAGGAGTATATTAATTTGGAATACCAAAAATTACTAAACATTACTTAAACGGTTCAGATACATTGATTTTACAAGCTACTACTTTAAATCAGTGTTCTACCTTCATAAAAAGGTCAACTTCAGGTTCTGGAATTATACCAGCCGACTTCTCTAGTCTTGTAAGTTCAGTAAGCATTTTCTCTGGAAAAAATAAAAGAGGTTTGTTATCCTCCCTATAAATGTTGTACCAACCCGGTGAATGGAGGCAGTAACTGTTAATGAAATTCCTTGTCGGGTAGAGAAAGAGGAGAGGGGGGGGGGGGGGGGGGGGGGGG
>JAOXNX010000035.1:11512783-11523913 GCA_028566075.1 Solidago caesia
TGTCTGATGCTTGCAGAGATGATGTTCTGAGAAACATTCGTCGTGAGGATCAAGATGATGATCCTAATGCTTCAAAGAGATGCCAATTTCTTCGTCAGCCATTCATACTCGTGAGGAGGCAACGACTCTGGGGGAGTCACAGGAAATGATACTGAAGGATCGAATAGACAACAAAGCGATGAAGCTGCTAAATTTGATCATGTATCGTCTTCTGTTGATGATCTTTCTACAGTTTTTGAGATTGAACAACTGCCAGTGATCAAGATTTTGAGGTTGAAAACATTTTAGAAGATGGAGATGTGATTGCTGATAATGATGATGATGTTGAGATTATCGAGCATGTGTTTCATGATGATACTCCTGTTAATCTTCAAGAAAATGTTGATAGTTCTCAAGTTGATTCAGTGAGAAATAAGTTGAATGATTTTAATCGTACTCAAAATGATACTGAACAGTCTGGAAAGATTTCTGCTGAAGAAAGACAAGGATGGTTCAAGCATGGTGGGATTCAGAAAGTACCTAAAGTGTTGTACAAATCTAAGATACGACATTCCTATCAGCCTAAGTTGCATGGCTTGATACTTAGTTGGTTCTATGATAATGTTCGGAACGTTTTTGCAGTAAAATGTGATGATGGTGTGCAATACTTCTTGCCTACGAAGAAAGCTTTGAGTTCGTTGCCTATTGATGAGTTTAAGGCACTTGCTGAAGCCAAGTTCTTTAATCATGGGAAGGTGGGATTTGCAAACTATCTGGTAGACAAACTAAGAGGGGATGTTCGTACTGGAAATTACATGTATTTCAATCCGCAAAAGGGCAAACTTGTCAAGACCAAATAAATAGATCCGGTGACAAAGAAGGCAAAAGGTCGTCTGATTTTTAAAGAAGTTAACTGCTAGTTTGAAGTACCTTTAAGAAAATGGAAACCTAATATTCTTAAAGATATGCGATGGTGGTTGCTTGATTTGGATTCTCATGAAGCAGTTGTCAGAGACGCTGATCAGAATGATCTTCTCCGAGTTTATGATCCAATACAATTGGCGAATTTGACTAGAGATGACCTTCCGACATCGAATAGTAAGAAGATAATACCTATGGGAAGTCGTCCTGAGATTGCGAGAAAATATGAGGAATTTGTTTCTTTTTGTGTAAAAGAAAGAGTTCATGCTAATGCTGATGCAAGTTGAAGATTTCTACATGCAGTTGTCAAGGGGGAGTTTATTGGTGCAGATTCGTGTGACAACGGCATTTTAGAAAGTCATTTTATGTTATTATGTAATAGAACAAATAAATTAGTAAGTCCCTTTGCCACAAGGATCTGTGAGATCAGATGACTAACTATTAAGTGCGGAAAGTCTTAACAATTTGCAATCAACAATAAGTAAACAACGAACACAAATGTAAAACCCGGAACCGTATATTATTTCAGTAAATTCGATTACAATAATATACCAAGCTCTGGAAAAACGAAAACGTAAAAGTGAGAGATTAACCTTAAACCTAAATGTTAATCCTCTATATATACTAAACTAAATGGACCAGACCTTAAACATAAGCTTACGGGCCGAGTCCAATTCGTATGTCACCTGTCACTCGAATTCGACCAGGTAAAACTTCGAGTTGACCAACTCGAATTTAACATCCAGACACACGAATTTTTACATAAGATGACAAAAACTTAACTAATTAATTGTTCTATTACATAGTAAATAAAAATGACTTTCTAAAATGCCGTTGTCACACGAATCTGCACCAACACTAACCCTAATCTATAAAAACCCTGTGAGCTCGTTGAGCAGACCCCATTGTAATGTATTCTAATAGGGATTAAATAAGTAAGAGAAAGAATGGTGTAGATGAAGAAAAAAAGAATTTTGAGAAACTCAGATGGCCTAACACGGCTCTGGTACCATAATCAAACAGAGAATCAGATAATAGTTTCTTATTTATAAGTGTAATCAACATTGGTACTTTTATAGCTATAACTAAAGATAGGAAAATAAAATATGGAGCAACATCAAATCCCTCTAACCACAGCTGTAGTGTCCCTAATTATATGTAATCTGAAGATATTTCATAACAGTACTCGTATGTGTCACACTGATAAAATTTAAATATATGGATAAAAACGGTTGCAGGTCAAGCCAGACTGTTGTGTACTTGTGTTTGACTAGTACCAGCAACTTTCTTGCTTTGACACTATGACCAGCTCAATTTGGGACCTCTAGTTACAATTTTCCACTTGATATACACCTTAAAAAGTCATTGACTGATTTATCACCTGCTTGTCATTGTATATGCACGCAGATGGATGCAATTGTGACTGAACAGTGGATTCAAATTCAACATCTTGAACAGGCTCTTGTAATTACCGAAGTATGCTTCTTCAATAGACTCATTCTTATATTTGGTGGTGAACAATATGAATTTAAATGTTTGATGTTGTTTTATATCTATGTTTTCATTATAGAGGGGAATAGAAGAAGTCAAAAGGCAAGTTAGCAGGCACGCATTTTTAAAGGTACTTACACATTCTTTGTCTTAGTTGCACATAATATTCCATAAAGGTCTTTATCGATCATCATACTGAGACTTTGAATGGCTCACAAATATTTCAATATGCTCAAGGAAAATGTCTATAAATAAATTGGGACTATAAATAAAAGTGGTAATGGATACAAGAAGGTACATTGTGCAATGAAACATATCTCTTGAATTGTTAATTTTGGTTCCCTTAAAGGCATTGTTGTAAAACTCGGCCGATTCCTTGGTGAGTACTTTTACCTCGGAGGTTGGCCGTGGTGAGTTAGGCAAAATCCGAGTAGGAAAAAGCGGTCAAGATCCGCGAAAATAAGTCAATGCCGGTGAAACCATTGCTAGATCTCTTAAATATTACTCAAACTACCACTGTGACACCTTATTTGTACAGATTTTAACTATTTTCTCAAAATATTTCGGAATATATATATATATTTATTTTTTATACATATAATTTCAAGTTATATTATTTTTATATAGAAAATCCCAATCCTAGTACTCCTCCGAGTAATCCCGAGTCACCGAGTACATTTACCTCGGAACCCCGCTGAGGAGAGTCCAAGTTGCGAGCTCCACAACCTTGCTTAAAGGTTCTGGCCTAAGTTACTTGCGTCTGTAACAAAGTCTAACTATTTTTTGTACTATTATTTGTAGTTTGTAAAAAGACAATGCGAAGATCTGCTTGCTGACTGGTGGAAAATGCTGGAAAGAACCTGGTCTGTAGTAAAACGGAATCATCACCAGGTATTCACTCCTCCCCCACCCCCTCCCAAACACCTGTAATGTAGGTTACAGAAAAGAAAAAAAAAAAGAAAAAGAAAGAAATGTCACCAATGTGTGTTCCATGAACTGTTTTGACCCTTTATTAACAAAGTTCAACACACACAATTTAACTAGAAAAATCATGACTTTTTTATGAGTTACGAATTTACTCTTACTCCGCAAATGGATAATTTTCTACAATATACTGACGACAGTGGTAAATTCGTGATATTAGATGACGGTTCAAATTTATGCAATAGTTGTCACATATGCCTGTGTAGAGCTTCTAGTTAACAAGGAACCATCGTTTAGACCTCACCTACTCAGCATGGATAAGAGTTTGTACTAATAAAATATTGACAAATATGTTTCTTATGTAGCTGCAACAGTTTGTTCAGTACGAAATGCAAAAATGGAAATATAGTGCTGCGTTTGCAAATAAAGAAGTCGTCTTTTTCTTGGTAAGATGACTTGGCATTTATTCTACAGTTTTGGAAACCAGAGGTGACATTTTCAATGCATGTACTTGCGAATGGGTGGACTTGGGTTATGTTTTATATATCATGGCTGATATAGGTTAAAAAAAAAAATCCTGAAAGGAAACGGGTCAAAAGTTGCCCAAATTAATTAAATGCATATAACTTACTAATGTTTTATTTAGTAAAAAAGAGAAAAAAGAGATTATTATCGATTTATAGTATAGTTTTATAATCATTTTTAATGCATTAAGTATTTATATAATATATATTTTTATGGACTTGAAATGTTGTCAACCGAAATCAACTTGAATCGTTTCAACATCCACTAAAAAAACTACTCATTGTGACCCATCACCCAACGTGCTTGACTTGTCCATTTTACCCCCTCCATAGAAAACTTACTATAGCATAATATCCTGTGTATAACCATCATCCTTTTGTATTAAAAGATTTGCATGTTACAGGCATCTGCTCTTATTACCTTCCCAGCTTTGAGCCTAGGGATGCTCCTCCTGAACGGTTTTTGCTAGTGAACGTGAATCATTTTTTCACCATGAAGGTCGTATGGAAGTTGGAACCACCACCATCACCAACACTCATCGCTGATCACCACGATGGACTAGTTTCTATATATCTTCTAGATTGATGTATAAAATTGTTTACTGTCGAGTAAATCCTGCATACGCAGGCGATTGTTTACTATAAAGCTGGTCTGATAGAATGGACAAATTACAAAGAAATTATTTACCACAAAACTACAAGTCTAATAGAATGGACAGTTACAAAGAAATGACTTCCATTTCATATTATTTGAGAAGTCTATATTTATGCTCCATTAGAAATCATGTTAAATGTTTTAAACTCTTAATTTCAAGTTATTTGAAATATGGCCTCGTTATTCTGGAACCCTTGAGGAGGGGTAAGACTGTCTGCATTGAATGTTCCCCAAACCTTGATAATGATGCGATTATTGTTTATGAAATAGTCAAATGTTTGTACAAATTGTCAAGCAAATATTACAACACTTTGAAGGTAAGTTGTCCCTAACGAAAAGTTAATACGTTGAGTATGTCTCTTTACCCATTTATATGCGGAATAGGAAAGGTGACCTGCCAATGCGGCGAGGTTCTTCAGTCCACCCGTTATATTCTTCAAAACCTGGGTCACGATACCAATCAAATAAACAAGTGTTGCAAGTCAACACATACGGTTGACCAAGATTTATTTAAACCCATTGGTTTATGGCATTATGGTGTCCTTGTTTACAACTCCGGGAACCTTGAATTTGGGATTTTGTTCAAGGAAAGCAGGTGGTCTTTGGTACACAATTGATGCAGCTCGAATCAGAATCCCAGCAGTTAACCCCCAAATCAAATATTTTTTACCACCCGTTTCGTAGTCAAAGTAATGAATCAGATACTTATCTCCCATCCACTCTCTTTCTTCACATCTTCGATTTTCATCCTGTCTTGGCAATTTAGTCTTAGAATTTAGAAGTTCAGAACCATAAATAAGTTCTACACGTGCTCATTGTAGTAGCGTATTCGAGTGACTACTACCCAACCGGACTTGATTACCTTTGCAAAAAAAAAAGTATGTTGTGACCCATAAACCTGCTCAGCGTGCCTTGACTGGCACGTACTACTTAGAGGTATACTAGTAAAAATGAACTTTTAAAGGTTGCATGGACATTAAGGTTTTTTGAAAAACTATTAAGGTTTTTTCAATTAACGTCAGACTTTATCCAGAACATAAATGTTGCTGTTTAACTGTGGAAGTTCAAAGACATTTTTGAATGTAAAATATACTCATAATATGTTTCACCCGAAAGATCAAATATGTTCAAGTACAACTCAACTGTGTGGTTCAAATAGAAGGATACCTTTAGAAACATTTCCAAAGGAGCGTCAAATACATCATCTACTTCATCGACATTAGGAGTTGGATTGAATGCATTTCTATCAGAAAGTATACCAATTACAGGGATTACTTGAAGAAGGTGCTGCAAAGAAAACCAATACTTTCTTAGTTTTGACAGAAAAATATGACAGTAAAACACGCAATTTCCACAAATACAATTATCACGCAATTAAAAAGCGCGAAAACACAACAAATAGAAACACACTTGCACTAAATTTCCAATTTGGTCATTAAACTTTAAAACTCGGGTAATCCAGCTTTGCCAAACCGTAACAAAATTCACTGAGCTTTTGAAACCCACTATATCAGATCATATTAGAAAAGAAACAATTCATATTTTTCTAGGGGGCAATTACAGAATGTAATCAAGTTTGAAAGTAAGTGGTCTTGTTCCCAATTTTAAAGATCATATTCGTATCAACACGTATTATCATCTCCTTAGGGTTCACTTAATCAGACTCGGACATTAAACGTTGTGTGGATGATGGTTTATCCTTAAACACCATATGGTCTAGGTCGCTTCAAATAATTGTAATAGTTATAAAGCCGATTCTCAATCTTTACTTGATTAAAAATACATCAAGCATTTTCAGTATAAACAAATGTATCATTACTTACTTTAGACAAGAATGGCTCAAGAAGGGCAACAACATCTACAAGTGAAGGATCGAGGCCTATCTCTTCCTTTGCTTCCCTTGTTGCTGTGTGAGCATCATCTACATCATCTTCCTCTGCTTTCCCTCCAGGCAACGAGACTTCACCTGTGCTCAGGATTTAACAAAACAATATTTTGTAATCTTATAGAGAGAGCTGTGAGTTATCAAGAGAAATAACTCATAATGAAAAATAACTATGCATTCCTTAATATAATTGCATTACCAAATACAGACCATCACCATGATTTATATAGTCATCCAACAGCAAATGAGCAAAAATCAGTTTAACTTTTTCGCTAGTATTGTGTAAAACAATGATTCACTAATCATCATATATGAACATTCTGATCAACGAACCAAGAATCTAATAAAAATTAGTTATTTTAGCTAAGATCAGCCCAAGACATAGTATATGATTATTAAGAAGACAAAAACTAAGCAAAAATGCTAAAAAAAAATGCAAATGTGAAATTCCACAACACTAGTGTGATGAATTTGTGTTTTTTCAGTATAATTTCAATGACAAGATATCAATACGAATCGTGTAATGCCGGATTTCACAAATTTTGTCTTGGTAAAATACAAATTGTATTGTTCTTTGTTCTTATATATATAGAGAACCAGTGACTAGCCTGAGTGATTACATATTAACAATCGGACACTGTGAGTTACATTAGTGGACAATCTGGACATATAGTCCGTGACCACTTGCACTTGCTAATATAGGTCAGCCTTCATGGTTCACTGATATGCATCAGCAATTCAGCACCATTAATTTGTTAATTCTCAGTCTTTGATTATGTGAATTTCATCGAGCTTTGCTATTTGCCCCCCTTCCCATAGTCTTCAGCTATGTGAATTTCTTGATACCCCCCATCCTCGCAGGGGGGTTGCTCCTTGACGCCACTCATTCCAATGACTGGCCAGCGAGACCACCACAATGGGATTGACCCCCATTATTTGGGCACAGACACACATTGACTTGTACGGATGTAGACTCCGTAACTCCTAACCCATATCAAGTACCAATGAAATCCCCCATCATTTAGAGTAAAATACTAACACTTTCCTTAGGGAATGTTTGGATATGCATTTTTAAAGTTGACTGTCTAATTATTATTTATGGGTATTATTATTATACAAATTAGATTTTAGATTCGTGTATACACACAAAATATTACATTTTAAAAGCATTTCAAACATTGCTATTTCTTTATGAACTTCATATGGATTAGAAGAATGTCACCACATGTTAAATGACTACATGCTAAAACATTATATATTTAAAGCATTGCAAACATTGTTATATCATTATTTATCTGACGTATTGATTAGATTCATTAGATTTTAGTCTTCTATATATACGCTAGGTTACAATAAATATATTGAATGTTTTAAATAGATTTATGCATAATGATATTTCCGGTCTATACACTCATCGAAAATGTAACTTAACGTATAATTTTCTTGATTTAATCTAGTATATATACAAATAATGTAAATTTAACGGCATAACAGTTTTAAAACTTTAATGTGACTTGATATTCTCGATTAATATATTCTAATACATATCTCTTTAAAAATTTGATGTGAATTATTGATTAGCTCATTTAATATATATTTGATAATAATAATAATGTAAGTTGTATTTGCTTTTATTTGAAAGCCAAAATTTGTTTTGAATTTAAGTTGTGTTCCAAATTTCTATTGATGTTAAAGGTTTTATATGCGTTTATAAAACGAAAATAGGTTATTAATAACATATTGTACATCTTTTAGTTAAATGGTGAAAAATTTTAATAAGTGAGAATTTTTTTTAAGTTAAAAGCTTGAAAGTGTAATATCTTAAGTTAAGTTTGAGTTTGATTTTATTTGAAAACCAAAGTTTGTTATGGATGTAACTTGTGTTTCAATTCTTTTTTTTTTAATTAAAAGATATATATACGTTTATTATAGACTAGAAATTAGTTTCAATATTTAATTACAGAAAAAAGTTATTAATAACATGTTGGAGATTTTTAAGTTATCCATCAAGTTTAGATCAAGTGGACATCCCAGTGGTGTAATAAGGCCCAAGTGACTAGAAGGTCATGGGTTCAATTCTCCCCAGAGGGGGTTTTCCCATATTTATGGGTTTCCTCCTAACGTGTTTCTCTGTTAGAAGATGATCGGGTGGGCTGCTGGTGGTACGATGATACTCCAGCTTATGGTTCGTCAGTGATTCTAAAAGACCGTTCAAAATACAAAATTGTGGAAAATTTTAAATATCGAGATTTTTTTTCCGAAAGTTGAAGGTTACAAAGTGTAATATCTTTATTTAAGTTAAATGTTTAATGAATTTTTTTCTCATGGAAGGCTAAAGAGTGTAAATTGGTGAAACTTTTTCTCCTGTTGATTTAGAAATTGATCTTATTGGTAAATATGAGGCTTTTTGTTTAGAATTTCTTTTCTTCTTATACTACTAACAGCTTCGTGGTGGGATCTGTATTGGACTAATGGTGCTCCAACCACGAGTCAACACCATTAGGTGTGACTTGTGGTGGACTCGTGGTGGAGGCATTTGTGGTGGTGACCACGAGTTGTTTCTTTGATATTTTTTTTTTTTTTTTTTTTAATCACCTCTCACACACAAGTGGTGTATAAAAGAAATTAAGTGGGTTCTAAACTAGTGATTGATTAGTGATGTAATGGGGATGTTAGAAGGGATTAGTAGTTGGAGAGGGTTTTTCTGATGTGCCGCTGATAGGGACTATAGTGATGGATTAGTGGTGGTTTGGGCATTGGGACTTTGGAGTGCTCTAAGCACATGGGAAGGGACAAACCCGACCGTGCCCCGGGTTCATTTTTTTAGGGGCACCAAAATTTTGAAATATTCTTTATATATTTATATTTATTTATTATATATTTATATTTATTTACATTTAAAATATATTTGGATTTGCTAGGTGTGATGGCCACATGGGCCATTTTTTTCCGGGCATTTGAATCCTCAAGACCGGCCCAATATGCATTTCCGAATGATGCAAGTTGAAAACACTATGATTATCAACTAATTATTAGTAAAGTAGATTAGAGCACAATTAGTTGCATAATTACAAAAAAAAAAAAAAATTTATGAAGGGAAGTATTGAGGGACCTGAATGTGTAGAGAGTGTAGAAGACCTTTTCGTAAGAATGACACGCAAACTATTATTATTATTATTATTATTATTATTATTTTCATTTTGTGATTGAAATAGGCATATCAATACAGCTGCCTTTTTGGGTTTAAATCTTTCAACAATTGGGGCTGCTGCTGCAGATTCCACAATGCCCATCCCACTAACTTCATCTTCTTCTTCTTCTTCATCCGCCGGCGCTTTATAACGGCGGAGCTGCTCTGCTAACGCCGTTAACCACGGTGAAATCCCCACCTTGTTATTATTGTTGTTGTTTATTGAAGCCATGTTATTATGATGATAATAATGATTGGGTGAAGAATACAATAAAAAGTTGTACGTAATAATACAATATGATAGCCTTTTTAATGTTTTACCTTCCCAACCGACTATTAAATGTATATTAATTAATCTTATTAAAAGCTGGTTTAAAAAAGTCGTGGGATTAATTCAAAAACGGATACTATTTCAATCCAACTCACTTATGTGCGTTGGTCCTGTTTGCCTTTGTTTGCCTTAGTGTGGGCCAGTAAATCTAAAAGTTTTGATTTCAAGTCTTGGCGAAGAGTTTTTGTTCTTCGGGGATATGCTCATCGAAGGTGATCTTTAACAAAGACCCGATTAAAACAACGTATGTTAGTCCTCTTAATATTTGCGAGTAATTCACATTTAAAAAAAAAAAAAAAACTATTTGAATTAATAAATTTAAAAAGTTCAATTTCAATTTTTAAATTTTAACTTTATCCTTTTAGTTCAATCATGTCAGTTTTTTTCTTTCTACTTTGATTTGAACCACTTTATGTCATTCTTTGATCCCAACGCGTCTTTACAAACTAGATAAGTTTTCAAATATACAACCTAAATACGAATAAATATATACTTCATGTTAACTAGTAGCCATTTCGGCTCCCCATAATTATTATGCATTACTTCCACAAGAGATGATGAATTCTTGTGACATAATAAGATATCATCATGCGTTCTGTTGGATATGTTTTTATGCCATTTTTTATGCCATTTGTTTCTGTTTCTATAATTTATCTTTAACCATTTGTTTCTGTTTCTGTTCCTATAATCTATCTTAAATGTAGTTAATCGATACTCGGTCGTCAGGTATGTTTCCTTACCTCTTATGCTCTACTTGAAAGGACTCGACCCGAAAAGACATGGAAAAATATATATATATTTTTTTTACACAAATCGCGGCGCGATATTACCAATCGCGGCGCGATCCTTCATAAAAACTCAATCGCGACACGAAATCATAACGAAATATTGCGTACCTTTATCCAATAGTCTTGATCATGATAATCATTTTAAGTTAAATCTATGGAAACCACTTCATCGCGCGTTAGTCTCCAAACCAAATTTAAACTACCATTTACCATCCTCGCCGGATGGGCAGAGTGAGCGAACGATCCAAATGTTTGGAGACCTACTTCGAGCTTAAGAGCTAGCAGTAGAATACTGCTACATTACTCGTTTGTCCCTGATTGAATTAACAACAATTACACCAGCCTTTAGTATACACCACTTGAAACAGCGACGTCTTAGGCATAAGAGTTGCCAACATGACAATAATTTAATCTCTTAAGGGCAACTTTTGAGTTGAATTAC
>JAOXNX010000035.1:11524013-11540044 GCA_028566075.1 Solidago caesia
AATATTTTATAATTTGTCATAACAACACCACATATTAAAACGAAAGTTATAAGCTACGTGTTTTGAAAACAACCGTCTATCAGACGGGGCCTAAGACTAGTTTAAAATATTTTGAGATAAAAATTTGGAAAAAAAAATAGATTAGGTCATCAATGTTAACCCCACAAATAAAATAGTTTGGAAAAGAAGAATAAAAAAAATATAAATGGACGGTGCTGGGATGATACAGACGTAAGATTGAAACTCTGTTTGTTTACATCATTTTCATTTCATATCGCCACTTGGTAAAAATCTAAACAAAATTCAACAACAACAAAATAAAATCTCCCAATTTTGTCACACTCTCAAACAACTTTGAACTATATATTTAATAATAATTAATAAAGGAGTTTGCTATTTTTGCTATTAATAAAAGGAAAATGATATATCATCTCAAAAAGTCAGTCTAATAATCTTTTTAACAACTCGATCATGACATTTGGTAAATTAAAGGATGAGAGAATTTGTAGATTACGTTTGTAATGTAATCAAGTTGTTAGAAAGATTATTCAGCAGGTTTTTTAGAAGGATAAAATATAAAAAAATATCATACATGTCGATTAAAAATTATTTTTAAGAGACAATTATTTCTTTTATGTACAACACATTACAACGTTTATTCTTATCCATGATGGCTATGAATTAAAAAACCTATTAATAAAATATGAATATTTATATTATATTAAGCATTTGACTTAAGTATTTAATTTTGAATTATTTAATATTACTAAAAATTATTGTTACCTTTTACCTAATTTATTTAATATTTATATATTAATATATATAATCAATTTTATTTTTAAATATATTTAAAATAATAACAAACACATTTTTAGATACTTATGTGTTAGACGATTCAGAACCGACATTTAGTTATCCAGCCGCTAGCTACCATCATTTTTTGAAGTACATGAAGAGTTTATAAATTTTATGTACACTGCCTCGTAAATCATTCACAACCGTGTATTAAACGAATACAAAAATAAAATAATTTGAAAAGAAAGAATAAAAAAATATAAATAGACGGTGCTGGGATGATACAGACGTAACATTGACATGACACTCTGTTTCTTAACATCATTTCATATTACAACAAAACACCCCTTTGTAAACATCTAAAAAAAATTCAAAAAAAAAAAAATCTCTCAATTTTGTCACACAATCTGAAACCCAAAAACCCACAAAAATGGCGGCGACAACAAGTACAAGAAAGGAAGGCGACGGACTGCTTCTGGGTCGGTTCGAGATCGGAAAACTATTGGGCCATGGCAGCTTTGCAAAGGTATATCTAGCCCGAAATGTCAAAACAAACGAATCAGTCGCCATTAAAGTGATCGACAAAGAAAAGATCATGAAAGGCGGCTTGATATCACATATAAAACGTGAGATCTCGATATTGCGGCGTGTCAGACACCCAAACATTGTTCAATTGTTTGAAGTTATGGCGACAAAAAGTAAGATTTTTTTTGTTATGGAATATGTTAAAGGTGGTGAATTGTTTAATAAAGTAGCTAAAGGTAGATTAAAAGAAGATATAGCTAGAAAATATTTCCAACAATTGATATCTGCAGTCGGGTTTTGTCATGCTCGTGGAGTGTTTCATAGAGATTTAAAGCCCGAAAACATATTGTTAGATGAGGATGGGGATTTGAAGGTCTCGGATTTCGGTTTGAGTGCGATTAGTGAACAGATTAGAGGGGATGGTTTGTTTCATACATTTTGTGGTACACCAGCTTATGTTGCACCTGAGGTGTTGGGAAGGAAGGGATATGAGGCTGCGAAAGTCGATATTTGGTCTTGTGGGGTGATTTTGTTTGTTTTGATGGCGGGTTATTTGCCTTTTCATGATCAGAATATAATGGTGATGTATAAGAAGATTTATAGAGGGGAATTTCGGTGTCCTAGATGGTTTTCGCCTGAATTGACACGTTTGTTGAGACGATTGTTGGATACGAATCCTGATTCGAGAATTACTATTCCTGAGATTATGGAGAATAAGTGGTTTAAGAGGGGGTTTAGGAATGTTAAGTTTTATGTCGAGGATGATAAGTTGTGTAGTGTTAAAGAAGGCGGGGAGGGTGACGATGATGGGATTGATTATTCGTCTGATCAGTCTTCGTATTCTGAAAGTGAAACTGAATCCGAGGCTAGAAGAAGGAAAGGACTGACTAGTTTGCCTAGACCCGCAAGTTTGAATGCGTTTGATCTTATTTCATTTTCTCGTGGGTTTAGTTTGTCTGGTTTGTTTGAAGATGGGGTTGAGGAATCAAGATTTGTGTCACGTGTACCGGTTTCTAAGATAATTCCAAAGTTGGAGGAGATTGGACAAGATGTTAAGTTTACGGTTAGGAAGAAGGATTGCAGGGTTAGTTTGGAAGGGTCAAGAGAGGGAGTAAAAGGTCCATTGACGATTGCAGTCGAGATATTTGAACTAACACCTTCTTTAAATGTTGTGGAAGTTAAAAAGAAAGCAGGAGATAAAGGAGAATATGATGATTTTTTTGAACGGGAACTTAGACCAAGATTGCGGGAACTTATACATACTGATCAACCGGGTGAATCCTCAAATCCACCTTCTGATTCTGAATAAAACTTACTATTATTAAAAGGGTATACTTTTAATTCCATTTGCTTGCTCTATTGTAATGATGTTTTTGTTTGTATGATATGATGCTATACCAATGCTGTTTAGTTTTAGTCATCTTTTCTATGTTTTGGCAAAGTGCTAATTGGGTATTTCGAAGAATGAATACGTAATCATGCCCTACCCTTCTTGGCTAGTGATGATAGTTTTTAGTTTTTACTGAACCATATGCAATAACGTTACTAGTAAGATTGTTTCAAAAATTAAACTTGAGCTCATTTCACATTGTAAAATAGTTATCTGGTGTTTCAGCTCAACTGCTTCTAGTTTTAATGTACAAGTAGTCTAGTACTGGTTCCATACAAGTCGGGAATATGTTAAAACCGTTACAGAAAGCCTTTATCGAACAAATCTGGAATTTTAGAAGTGTTGCCTTCTGGGAATGCATACATCAGAGATTTGAGTTGGCTTGAAGTTTGACTCTGTTTGGTGGTGGATAATTGTTTATACAGTAGTTTAGTTGTATATTTGAAGTCAAAGCAAAGTAGGTTTCGACAACCAGATATAGGCTGGTGGGTGGTGACTTACCAATCAAACTTGGTATTCAATAGGCATATGCCCCCCACATCTATTTCTGCCAAATTTTATATACCCTTTTTGTTCTTTGATATAGATCGTACGTGGTTCGCCATGAATGCTTGGGCAAACTCACGTTTCTCTGTCCGTGTGTGGTCCTGTTTATAGTCCATAAACTCCAAGTTGTATCATGTTTCCGGCACAGTTCATTGTTGGCTAACCTAATCATTAGTGTTCATTGAACATTAACCTGTTCACAAATAAGCGAATAAAAATATGGACAGCGACCCAGATTGTAGCAGTGTTTATTAGTTAATGTTTCAGGGTGTTTCTTCTGTCAGTAATAGAAGTTAAAGTTTCATGGAATCTTAACTTTGTGGGTATTGTTTAAAGAAAACAATTAGAGTGGGTGTCTTTTGTTGTTCCCTGTCATTAGGGAAATTGCCATTAATCTTATCATGCTTCTAAATTGTAATCATGCTTGCACTTAGTACCATAGTCAAACGATTGGTTCGGATGTGGAGCTTTTCCGTCAGAGCATTAGGTATGGTCATTGGATCATAGACGATCTCAGACGACATCAACATTACATGACTTCCCCTCACGCACAATTACAACGCCAAGATTTCTATGTTATAGTCCCCGGATGACCCCTAACTACTGTTTATATTTTTAATCACTTATTAAATACTATCACGCACACATACACATGGACACCAGTCAGGGTTTTTTACCTGAAGGCCCCAACAACGCTGAACGGAGTACATACGCAGGCATGAGGGACACAAACCACATTACCCCTGATGCTAAACGACGAAGTAAATGATATATGACTTAGGCTTAAGAATGCTCATGTCCTCTATTTATGCTACTTTAAGGCTTAAGGTTCCTCGTGCTCCCAGACAAACGTTTTTGACCATCTTATAGCGTCCATATTTTCGGACAAAACTCTTTGGACACAACCCTTATAAAACGTCGGTCTATTCAGACAATGATGTTAGGCCCTTCACCCATTTTCCAAACACTGAAACGTATGTTGTTATGATAATTCCAAGCCATAAATCATCAGCAGCCATTTAACATGAGCTACTGTCTACTTGGAGATTTGGTGCATTGATGTTTTATTATTTTTTTTCAACTCAAATGTTGGTATTATTAATGTAGACGTTTATACATCGGGAGATGATCTGTACACCTTTTCTTTTAGTTGTACACCATCAAACTTGCTTCACATTATTGTACCGTGCAATACCCTTTATTATACGTTTGATGATGGTATACGGTTAAAAATTTTTATGAATCGTCACCTTTATACATCCCAGGTTTTTTTTTCTCAAAAAGAAAACAACTAAGTTTGCAATCAATACAGTTTACTTTTGTTTTGCTTTCTGGATTCCAATTATGGTTTTTAAGGGCCATCACATAAGCAAAAAGAGGATTTGATAATATTAATTATGCTCAACCTTTCATTTTCAGTTTAACTTTATATTTAGGAGTTGGTTGAATATAAAGTTATGGTTAAAATATCTATACTTATTTATAAAGCATCTTAATCCCCCTCCTCTATAAACCACAAATATTTGATATTTCCAAAATGCCCGTATTCTATCAACATCCCTAACAACTAAAACACACAGTTTACAAAAAATACGCTCAATGAATTAATTTACAACATCTGTCCGTTAACTCCTACAATAACTACATGACCCCCTTTTACATCAATTATTTTTACATCAATAACCTACACTACTCGCCACCACCAACGCCGCCGCCGCCACCGCCCGTCACCACCACCACTATACCATCTTCGCATCGCGCGGGCATCTATCTAGTTAAAATATTGGTGTAAAGAGTATTGAGGTTGAAAATTACTTGTAGAAAGACGATTATTTTTATATACAACATCTTTCCTATATTAAATGTATAGTTTGAGTTAAGTAAACATAACTTTGCATCAATCAATCAATCAACAACAAAAAAAAAAGTTTGAGCATAATTAGTTGACCAATATTTTATAAATGAGTAGCAAGGTCCATTTCTTTCTAAATGAGTTAAGTAAATTGTTTTGGAGTTACGTAAATGTATTAGACAAACTATCAAACTAGCTAAGAAGATTGACAAAGATTTTAGTGAATTAGTTGCATATTTGTTTCCATCAAAAAGCCATGTAACACCATTGAAATGCATTCAAAAAGCTAATTTTCTTTGTAAGATTGACAAAGAATTTTGCTATTTCATTTTTTTTGGATTAATAATCGTAGTAAAAAGTCTAATTTACTTTGGCCTCTATGGCATATTAGTCCGATCCACCTGATGTAATATTTGTTGCTTTCGGCAACTTGCCGAAAAGTTATTGATGCAATTGGCTGTTAAAAAAAAAAAAAAAAAACATTCAAAATCTAACCACACATGGCCTTGGTTAGAAGAATTTTAGTAGTACTTAGAGATCAACTAAGAAGTTCTCATTTATATTTCTATATTTAGTTCTCATTTATATTTCTATAAAGGATTAGTTTCTGGGAATGTAACTAACTGTGACCAAATGGTCATAGTAGGAAAAACAAAGATCTTGTGTATTTAAGGAGGAAACTTTGTAAAAATGTTCAAATCATGTAAAAAGGTATATGTGGCAAGTCATATGAACTGCCAGGTGTAAGTTTTTGATTGGTCGGTTACATGATTTGAACATATTTACAAAGTTTCTTCCTTAAATGCACAAGATCTTTGTTCTTTCCTATTATGATCATTTAGTCATAATTAGTTACATTCTTAGAAACTAATCTCTTCTATAAAAGTAAGTAAAAAAGAAAAAATTATTTGATCATAGAACAATTGATAAATACAAAATCAAGAAGCAAAAGGAGTCACACTAACTGGCCTTTAGTTATTATTAGTTATTAGTGATTGGTTTGAGGTAATTTTTGTTCTTCTTCTTGTTGTTGCTCACCTTGCCATGTCCATACAATATCTTTTAAAGATGGCTTCAAATCTTGGTTACAGAAATTGTTATACTCCAAGGTGTCTCCAGACAATTTCTTCATCTCGACCACATGAAACGATGGCGCCACCTCAAATATTTCGGCATCAATGGCTAACTGGCCTTTCCTCCCTTCCTTACTCCCTTGCAACCGCACAGTCCCATCTACGGTTTTGGTAACCCCAAATCTTTCCGTCACTGCCACTTCTTCTAGCTTTGACACAATTGCTGATGCAGGCTCTTTTGTTGTGAATCTAGCCTCACGGTTCTTGCCCGAATCACTATCCTCAAACAAACCAGAAAGATTGAAACCTTGAGATAGCGATATGATATCAAACGCATTCATAGAAGTAGGTTTTAAAGTATCTTTGGAAGAAGAAGATGGTGAAAAAGAAGAAAACGAAGGTGATTGTGATAATGATGGTCTTGGGTCGTCTAGTTCTCTAAGGTTATTATAACTACCCGTAGGAGTATCCATGTATTTAATCGCGTTATCAATATCAATAATGCTGGTTTTTGGTGACTTGTTTTGGTTAGTAATGACTGGTTTTGGAGCCTCGATTTTCTTGAACCCCTTTTGGAACCAAGGGTTTTCCATAAGTTTAGCTAATGAAATCCTTGTGCTTGGATTCGGATCAAGAATTCTTGAAAGCAACTTTTTGACGTCCGGAGAGAACCATTGTGGGCATTTGAAGTCCCCTTTGCTAATCTTCTTGTACATTTCCATCAAATTGTTGTCATGGAATGGGAGATAAGCTGCAAGCAAAACAAACAAGATCACCCCACATGACCATATATCAGCTTTTTCTCCATCATAACCTTTCTTATTTATCACTTCAGGTGCAACATAAGCCGGCGTTCCACATGTTGTGTGCAAGAGACCATCTTGTCTTCTGGACTCACATAACGCGCTTAATCCAAAATCCGTGACTTTCAAGTTGCCAAATTCATCAAGAAGGAGGTTTTCAGGCTTGAGATCACGATGATAGACACCACGGCTATGGCAAAAGTCGACAGCAGCCACCAATTGTTGGAAATATTTCCTAGCTGCATCCTCTTTCAGCCTCCCTTTCGACACTTTATTGAAAAGTTCTCCACCTTTAACATATTCCATGGCGAAATAAATTTTGCTTTTGCTAGCCATTACCTCGTAAAGCCCAACCACATATGGGTGTTTAACTAGCCTCATAACCGAAATCTCACGTTTAATTTGATCAATCAACCCCACCTTCATAACCTGCTCTTTGTCAATTACTTTCACGGCCACGCTTTGACTAGTTTTCAAGTTTCGTCCATGGTAAACCTTTGCAAAAGTCCCTTGACCAAGCAACTTTCCTATCTCATACCGGTGCATCAAGATCGTCCGTTTCTTGGTTTCCATCATGATTCCTCTCTTTCTGTCCTTAATTCGAATGTAATCAAAAACCAAATAGAATCGGAAAACAAATGTACATATCGACAGATATATCTATCGACAACTAGAAGCTAGGAAGGGTTGAAGGGTCCTAGAAATCGCAACCTTGCCTCGAATAGGCAAAGCTGCTGAAAATGAAAAGGTCTCCTCCTCTTATGTTTGTACAACAAGAGAAACAATTATGTGATCAAAAAATAAAAATTAATCAGACTCATCACCTGGTGAAACAAGAGCATATTTTGGTTACAATGAAAATCGTTGGTTTAAGTCGATGGTTAATAAAACAGCATTTGCAATGGATTTTACTATATATAGAATGATGTATTATAATATTTTTAGACATTTGTGCAGTGGAGATACTAGCAAATTGTGGTTCTTATACAAAATCATTTTTCTCCTTTAATAATCATGAACATGAACAAAAAGATTGATTTTTCTGTTACAAAATTATTTATAAACTTTAATCAATATGATATATTCTTTACGACTTAAAATATATATATAAAAAAAATCAACAGTTACCCAATCCTGCTTCTAGAGGACCTTTGGCCATTTTGTAAGGAGTGAGGATCGAACCCTTGACCCTTGTTTCCAAAGGCAAGGGGTTTTTCTAACTGATCCAACCCTGTTTGTTTTTCTGTCTCAAAATAAGTGTCTATCAAATTAGATAATGACTGGATGACATTTTCATCCTTGCTCTTAATTTATGCATATGAATGAAGGGGGAAATGACATTATTTAAGAAACCAGAATATCGTTTTTTGAGATTAGGTACTTGATGATATATATAGTATGAGAGGTCCGAAGTTTGATAGGCTGCACCAAATAACTATAGTCACGAGCCAAGTGTGATCACATAAACTGTGAACCATAAAGCGCTTGCCGTCTGTTTTAGCAACGAAGGGGTTGATTTCTGACAGCAGTTGGTCGAAAAGTATACTTATCGTCATTTCCAGTATCAAAGGGGCCGATTGCTAACATTAGTTACGTGCCAACAATTGCTTGTGACTTAACCTGTTTGTGATTCTTTGGTCAATGGTTTAGGATTTGACGGTTAAGGGCTCAATTGGTATGTAGTTCATTGATTTACAGTTTCGGTTGTTTAAAGTTCACAGTTGGTTAAGTTGTTGCTTTTGTAACTCAAAAAGTAAGCGTTCCTTCATTAGACGAGATTATAATTTGTTTTTCATTTTTTGCCTTAGGCTGCATATTGCGGCAGTACATACATGATACATTATCTCCTTAGCTTTTAACGGCATCTCGCTACTTTGTTTAACCAACAAATAGCTTTTAAACCCGTCTAACAAAGAAATAGTAGATCCAACAGGTGACTACCAAATTAAGAAGCATCATTCCAAATTGTTTTAACCGTGCGTTAAGATTTTCTCAGAAAAATAAGATTAAACTGTTGCTGTCTGTGATTCTTCTACAAACAAAACTGTCTAAAGAGGTATATAAAAAACAGCTGCCAATAAAGTTTTTACCCACCAACAAGAGGCTAAATTTAAACTTAAAAGCCAAATAAACCTAGTTCACTAGCCTTCTCCTTCTCAAATGTCTCAAAGTACTGATATATGATTGTAACCGCAAGCAAAATTCCAGTTCCAGAACCAATGGCTCCCATAAAATCTGCTAGAACCGTCAAGGCACCAATACACATTCCTCCAAAGGCAGCTGCTGTCGGGATGTAGCGATTGAGTTCCTTTTGAAGATTTGAGTCTCGATGTCCAGGCATCACCATTTGTTGTTCCTGTACAAGTTCCAAATATATATTACAATTATTAGAAGAGTGAAACACACTACTCGTATTCAATTTTAGAATCCAACAATTCCTAAGATTACCAAGTACTATCACATAGATAAGGAAAATGAAGAGTCAATTCCTTTAAATGCAATCTAAATTGCCTACATACATGTTAGCAATCAGTAAAATATATTGATACTGAATATCTAGGTTCACCAGATTTCACAAACTATATTAGTGATGATAATAATAATACATGGCAACATAATACATTCACCCATAGAAAGCAGATGGCATGAAAAGAAAACGACAGCCACGTGAAGCTTAATGAAGATCGTGAATAAGGGGTACCTTAAGTTGCTTAGCCACATCTTTGGCAGACGATCCAGAAACTTCAATCCAAGTTTTTGAAAATAGTGCACAAGCGGTTAGCATGAACACCAAGTAGAAAAGAGCATGGAATGGATTGGCCGCCATATCTGCCAAACTGTGGCATCAATCAAGAGACAAGATAACATGAATTAAACCAGCCAAACTAAGGAAAATAAAACAAAATTTTGGTCTGAAAATCAGGAGTAATGGGGAAAAGGTGTGTTTTACCTTGAAGGTGCAGTCACGTAGTAGGCAATGCCACCAACTGGAACAGATTGGCCAGAGTATTCAGACTCCTTCCACTTTCCCAATAGATCAACCAAGAAATTTCCACTATATTTTCGGTGGAGCAACTGCATAAAATGGATAGCAAAATAATCAGTCTCCATCAACACAAGTACATAAGATGCATAAATTCTAATGATTCAGATATAATATCTACCTGGGAGATGAAATAAAGGTTGGATACAAGTGCGGACTGAAGAATGATCGGCATGTTGGAAGTGTAGAACAGCTTGATAGGATATGAGCCTTGTTGGCCACGAGCATTCTTTGATCTCACTGGCAAAACAACCCGGAAGCCTTGGAAGTAGATAACAATAAGGAAGATCAGGACAGTGGCCAGCAGGTTTGTCACATTAGGAAGATTTTGCCGGTAAAAAGCTTCCCTCAAAGCCCGAACTTTGTCTGATCTAGTAATCAAAAGATGGAACAAGGCAATAACAGCACCCTCAAACTCAGCACCACGACCACTGTTAATAGTTGTCGGGCTAAATGCTTTCCAGATGATGCTTTCACTGCAAGATTAACCAAAATTAGAGCCTGTGAGGAGTGTTGCATAATGTCACACAGGGAAAAAACTTATTGATATGCTTATTATTTTTACCAGATATTAGTGGCTATGAACAATGAAATTCCGGATCCAAGCCCGTATCCCTTCTGGAGAAGTTCATCCAAACATATAACAATGATCCCAGCAAAACATAGCTGAACAATAATCAAAATAGCATTCCCCACACCAAGTTGACCAACACTGCCATACATGCCTGATAAAACATAAGCGACAGCCTCACCAACAGCAATCAAAATTCCGAGCAGCTTCTGGGCACCATTCCTACGAAAATCCAATCACAAAAGTTATGAGAAACAGCAGCCATATCAGCTACCAAATACTATTAGTATTAGTCATAAAAACTCACAATAGTGCACGATCCTCGCGAACATTGTTGTCGACTTCAATAATTTTTGACCCAGCCAATAACTGCATAACCAGTCCAGAAGTCACAATGGGAGTGATACCAAGCTCCATGACAGTCCCACGATTTGAAGCCAAAATAACACGCATCCAGTAAAAAGGGTCAGCACCCGTTGTTGAATGTATTCCATAAAGAGGAAGCTGACTGCAAACCAGGAAGATGAAAAGAGAAATCACAGTGTATATGACTTTCTCTCTGAATGGGACTTTCCTGTCAGCACTCTGCACTTCTGGCAGAAACGCAAGAAATGGTCTCACCAAATGTAACACTCTAAAACCGCCTCCCATAATGACAGCCTCCTGGTACTGTTCAATTTATATCATCAGCGCCAGATAGCGCATTAAACAAACAACAAAACTCAATAAATAACACTATCAAAAGTGCATACATACATAAAATATTTTATGGAGACGGAACTTATCAAAGGAATGCAGATTTCCACTAGATGTGCTAATTAAATGATAGTCATCTTTAAAAAACAATAACTAGTTGTTGACATTTTTAGTGGTAAGGTGTCCAGAAGGTCTCCGAAGACACCCGGGTTCGAAACCTCTTGGGATGGCTAAAGGAAAAGTCTAGTCTACAACCACCTGAACACTTGTTAGGCACGTATATCAGGGCCAAAGACTCAACTTCCGCTAGGTAGCCTAAACAGCGATCCCTTTTCGTTTACCCCCCGTTTTGCTTTATCATGACTTTAAGATTAAAAAATAAGCTCATAAGCCAGCAAATAAGCACTTTTTATCAAAAATAAGCTGGAAAATAAGCCAGCTGAAACACCCACTAATTGAAAGCAATTAAACAAGCAATAAAATAAATAAATTGACATTCGACTAATGCATCTTGCTAATCTTAATTATATATATATATATGTGTATATATATGGCGACCAAACAAGAAAACAAAAATCAGACATTAATATAGGAATCGTTGACCAACCAAGATCCATATGATTTCAAACTAGTAACAGATCTGAATAAAAAACATAGAAATTATTTCATTTTATTTACAATAAAAATAAGATAAATCAGTATCATCATCATAAAAGAGTCAGATTAATTTGTAGATCAGAATTTTCAGATGAATATAATAATAATAATAATAATAATAATAATAATAACGAAATATTCCAAGATTGAAAATTATGCAGAAAAGTAAAGATTTAGAAGATCAATGACTTACAATGCTTTTTTGTTGTTATTTAGTTTGATGGAAATCCTTCCTTGCTAGGGTTTTATATCTATCATCAACAGAGAGAGAGAGAGAGAGAGACGGAGTCAGAGATGTATAACGCGTTTGGAAACCAGCTACTCCTCCTCATTTCCGTGTTGCTCCAATGTTTTAAAAACCGGATTTTTTTTGTCAAACTGGTCAGTCAATCACAAGCGGTTGAACCGGTCGGACGTTTGTTTTCTTTTTTTTGAAAAAAAAAATGCGACTAAACTTATTACAAATCATTTAAAAATAATATCAAATAGTTATAATCCAAAAAAAAATATGTTTTAATGTTCACAAAAAACTAAAAATAACATTAAAGTATACATATCATCATAAAAATTAAAAAAAAAACCGGCCAAAACCAGTCGGTTCGCACCGGTCGGTCGGACCGGTTTTTCAAACATTGCTTGGGCCTACAAATATACTTAAAAATCTCGGTATGGATCAAAAAGTCAACGTTTAGAGCGAGAATGAGTAAAATTTATATATTAGTACTAGATTTTTAAATGTATTTTTAGGCATATTAAATTAATCACATATATCATTACTCAACCATATAAATAAATAAGTGTTATAGAGTTTTAACTGGTTCCCATGAGTTTGAAAAATCATGGTCAAGCTAAGTTGTTAAAAACTCGAATTGAAAATTAAGTCTAATTGGGTTCAAACCTAATTCGAGACTAGTTTACTAAACACCTAAGCTTATGTTAAACTTGTTAGACTTACGAGTCTAAATGACGTTAAATGGGGCATCTTTTTTAATACATCTAAATATATTGGATATTTGAGTTACAATATATGTTGGATACGTCTTTAATACATATGCGATTTATATTGTACAATTATTTTTCTTATATAAAAAAAAATCTTAACAGATTTATAAATTTTTGAATAAATTAAACCATGTTAATATCACTGATACACTAATTTTCAAATTTGCATTCATTACATACACTGAATTCAACACAATGCACGACAGTGGATGGTTTCTAAATTTTTAAATTCGAGTTTAAATCAAACTTTTAGAATTTGACAATGAACTTCTATATTTCACCCAGAACACGCGACTATGCTTGGTGATACTCAATTTCGCTGACTATTGTCTTAGGATTATGTTCAATAGTAATCACGTAATATAATGACATTTTTGGAATTGACTTTCCAACTAAAATAGTAATCACGTAATATAATGACATTTTTGGAATTGACTTTCCAAATAAATCCTGTATTATTGTTTTTTAACAATTTAATTGGTGTTGCCATTTTGAAAAGTTAGTAATCTAAATATCGATATCAGTTACGTAAAAGGTAAAAAAGTTTTAATAGTCATGTGTTATTTTGTCATATTATATTACTAGTCTTAATACCTGTACGATGTACGGATTGATTACGTATATTCTTTTCTTTTAGTTTATGATTTTTTATATCTTTGAATTATTATATTATTCTTTTTGTATTTACAAAAATAAATCAGGGGATAACATATTATTATTATATTATTATTAGCTAAAGTATAGTTAAATTAAAATATAGAATATAGAAAGTAGATATTAATTTAAAATATGATAATTTAATTATAGATATGTTTCAAGTGTATATAAACAATAATATGATAATTATTAAATAACATTATTTTGATAAGTAAATTAGGAATTTTAATTTCAAATGACTAATATTTATATTGGTAGATATGGTAACAATATAATAATAAGAGTATGTCTACTAATTAAATAATAGTTATAATTATATATGGTATTTAAAAAATAGGAATTATTAATATAGACTAAAAGGGACACGTGTCGTTCAAAAAATGTGCCAAGTGTCGATCAAGAAAGGCTTCAATCCCGTTTTAGTTTATTGTTAGATAGATAGATTAGATAGATATTTGCAATCAATATCTAATTTCATTCTTTAACGGTACTAAAACTTTACTACACAATAGCAATTTGTTACTTTTTTATTTTTTTTTATTATCGGAAAAAGAAATAACTTTTTAATTTGAGTTATTATATCATAAACAATATAATATTTAATGACATCACATCGAATATTAATTTTAACAATAACAATAAATACAATGTTTTTTTTATACATTTAACATTTTCATTTTTATTATATCATAAGTCTGAATATAAATTTGTGTATGTTATAAAAGAAGCTTATCAGTTTACCAACATCTTTAAATGATTATACTTTGAGATACTAGCATAAATGTGTTTAAATGTGATTTTTTATTTATTTTTTATTTTTTTGTATGTCTATACACATATTACAAAAATTAGCTTTAGATTCAAAATTTTACTAATCAAAAAATATGTATACAATTACTTTGAATATCTTTTCAAATATACCCGAATAACCATTTAAATATCCAATATTAATATTAGTATATTCATGCATTTCAAATATAAAAAAATCTAAAACTAACATGACAAATCGAACACTAATAAATGTAACAAATAAGAATATAAAACTATAATGTCTCACAAATTTAGGTATTTATATATTATATATCTATAATCTATAATCTATAATACATTATAAAGAGGGAACCCCCTCCCCCATCTCTCAAAAGATGAGTTGATGGGACGAAATTACCCCTCTATTTTCTATTGATTTTTAACTTATCCCAACTAAACTTCCAAATCTACCCCTCCCATCCCTAAATCACTCCCACGATCCCCAAATCCCCATATCCATCCCAAAAACACACACAACGTCACAACCACCACATCTTGATCTCCGGTCCCCTCTCCCAAAAAACACATCACCGCCACCGTCACATCCACCGGAGTCAATCACCACTACTGCCGTTCATCACCACCGGAATCAATTGCCATCACCACCGTCCCATCCACCGGAATCAATTGCCATCACCACCGTCCCATCATCACCACCGCTGTCATCGTCGCCATCACCACCGCTGCCATCAATCCCCAACAACATCACCGTCTATAGCCAACACCACCGCCGCCATCACCCTTTGCCGCCATCACGATTCCCTTCAAACCCCTGCCGCCGCCACCAGCACTCCATCATCTATGGCGCCGCCTCCTCCTTATGTCATTCCTGGTAAGTATAATTAATTATTATTGATTAAATTAATTTAGATTTAATGAAAACACTCTTTTTTATGATTCTTGGATTTTTATTTTATTTTTAAGGATCAAAATCCAACCACGGTGATTTGTTGTATGATGATATTCGAAACCGAAAAAACCACAAAACTCAAAAGAAGCCACACCTGAATAACAACCGAGTTCAGCCACAACTGGGATCGATCTTGACTTTGGGAAGGTTCATAAAGATGTGGATACTATGCAGAGATGTGAAAGGTTTTTTTGTTAAATTAATTTTTCTGATGTATTTGTTAATACTTTTATTTTTTGTGTATCTATATATTATATGCTGTAGCAAATTGATGATTCGATCTTTTTGGATCTTTTTTGTAACCATATATGATTTGATCTTTTCCAGAATGCAAATTTTACTATCGGGTAAGCATATTCGTTTTTATCACATCAATCATACAAACAAATTGTTGCATGTGTATATAAACTGGAAATTGGTAACCCCTTCAATATTATTATTTTTTGCACGGAAGGTTGAATTAGGATCAAAAGCAGGAGCTCTCAAACAATGGGCAAAAATTGTATCTTGAGTAGAAACGATGATCTTGAATGTTTCGTGCCGCAAGAGAAGCAGATTGCTAAGGGTAAGTGTGGCCTCATTCGAGAAAATGAGTGCTGAATATTCAGTATGCTAATATTTAATTGATTATCATATGCAGAAGAAGAGGAAGAATTTTTGAAATGCTACTGGAAAATTATCTTCAAAGGTAATTTTATAGT
>JAOXNX010000035.1:11581646-11597778 GCA_028566075.1 Solidago caesia
CTTTATGTGTAAATCGTTTTGGTAAAATATGAAAATAGGTAATGATAGTATGGGATTAGGTCTTTCCAAAAACACAAAATTTGATGAAAACGGATATGTTTAAGCGGGTCAAATCTAAATCATAAAACAGCCGTTTGTTACAACTAAGTTTAAAATGGTCATAACTTTTAAAATACAACACGCTTCAAACAACGATGCCCGGGCGGGTTCGAACCTTTCTAGTTAATAAGTATCTGACGAGCTTAGAGGCATGCTTATGTAATCAATCAAATTTGAAAAGCGACTGCGGGTACAAAAATGAAAAAACTAAAGGGGCCATTCTTGCATTTAAGTTTTAACTCATGTAAAAAACATGATCTTTGTCCCTGGAAGAAAAAACACACATCACACATTCTTTGCATTTAAGTATTATATTCCCCTGATCACATCATATCACACAACACAAACCCTATCTAAATTTCATTAATATTGTTCTTTATTGCTACCAAATGGTACAACAACAACAACAAGAACGTCAAGAAGAGGAATTCAGAGATGCCCATGATTCCTTTGATGATCCAATTTCCAAAACATCTTTCCCCCCTTCCTCTGCTGGTCTCCGCCGTCGTCGACCGTCTAACGTTGCTCCGGTAAGAAGAAAACCCCACAAGTTTTCGTCGAATTTGAAAGATGTAAATAATTATCCGAAATTAAACCACCATACAAATGGGAATTACTTGAATTCTAGTGTAATAACGACTGATAATGATTTTGATGATCAAATTGTCACTGAGAGTTCTGTTACAGTCGATTCCCCGAATTCAAATTTAGCCCCATTATTATTATTACTAAAAGTATTTGTATATCAAGCAAATTTGTTAGTTGGGTTTGTTACATTTCCCATATGGGTTGCATACTATAGTTATCTGCTTCTTTTGGTGATCACTAGACGTGTACGGCGTTACACGATCAGAAAGATTTCAAGGTTTTTGAGATTCTGTTTAGGCAATGTGAAACGGGTTGTGTTCGGGTGGATTAAAAGAAATAGTAATTCAATTTGGAAGTTATGTCAGAGAGTTGGGTTGGGATTATTGCGGTCGGTTTCTGTTGGGTTTATTTTGGTTGGTTTGTTGATTTTTGCGTTTGTTATTAGTGGCGCTTTAATGAAATGCGTTTTGGATGAACCTGTGGAAAGGTTTGAGGAATTGAGTTTTGATTATACAAGAGATGCTCCTATTGCATTTATGCCGATTATGTCTTGTCCCCAATCCTTTTGTGATGAGTGTGATGGGGACTTTGAATTCGGATATCGTGTTCAGTCGGGGCGGGTTATACCTCTTGGTCATAAACTATTGGCTACTCTCTCGTTAACCTTGCCAGAATCCGATTACAACAGAAATCTTGGGATTTTTCAGGTATGTTAGTAGGCTCAGTTTTATCCTTACATTGATTGCTGATATTGTTCCATGACAAATAATATGTTTATTGTGTTACCTATTTGTATTAGGACGGATTGGTTACTGATGTCTAATAAGAACTAATGATTTGCTCAAAAATATGTGAACGAAAATGAAATAGACAATTTAGAAAGGGTGTTAAGGGTTGTGTTTTGGATAGATTATCTGATAATTTGCGTTTAAAAAAGTGTTTGTCGGGGAAAGTGATTATTTGCGTTTTTCGAGAGAGAAAATGCAGTTTTGAAAAATCTGGCTGGAACATGCTTTTTTAAAACACCCCTTTGAAAACTCGAAATTTGTTTCGAAAGGTAGTTAAAAAGGAATGTGATCTTGGGGTGACATGACCTGATTAGCGCCTTAAGGAGAGAGGCGAAAAAAGGCGAGCAACAATTTAAGTGGTTAAATTATGTAGATAGAATATATGACACAATTAAATATAAAAATACATACTTAAAGCATATGTTGAAGATATAAAAACAGACTAGCAATTGTCTAATTGCTTAATGAAAAGGAAGAAGTTTTAAATGAACCAACAATTCAAACTTAAGTCTACGTGAAGTCATGAATCATTATCTTCTAAGTTAGCAATTCTTACACCCTCATCACTTTCTACTTCGAATATCGTCTTTAATAAAGACTCTTTATTCACAAGATCTTCATCTGATACACAAATCATAAGCATACGTGGTATAATTGAAGATGATGATGCATAACTCCTTGTAGTGCGTTGTCTTGGGAGCTCGTTAGTATCACTCAAATCTTGTTGAATAAATCACTAACCTGCAATCTTGTTGATTTGTAGTTGTATTATATATATATATATATATATATATATATGTAACTGCTGTTCCAAAAAGAAAAAGCATCTCTCAAATCTCTTACACTTGCCCCGGGGGTGTAGATGAATTGGTTCTGGATGTAGTCCCAATGTGGGACCTCCTAACAAAAATCTCCTACACTAACATAATTAGTACCTTCTGCTATACCATCGACACGCTCTTCTCCCGCATTAAGAAGCCCATCTCCAATTTCCTACTTTTATGAAAAGGTGATTTAGAGATTTTTTTGGATATGGATTATGGAATGGTAAGTTACTAACGTGACAGTGAGTTTATCGATGATGAACGCTTATCTTCTTTATCTTTTGATTTGTTATATAAAATACAATCCTAGATCCCAATACCACGCAAGTAATATAATAAAATGAAGGGTTTTTGAAGAAAAACAACCTTTAAGATGAAAAATAAAGTTTATGGAAGAAGGCTACTGGCTCTCGCCTTTTTGCCCTGTTGAGTAGGCTATAAAGGTGATCGCCTCTATAAAACGCCTTGTCCGTAGTTTATATTAATGGGCCTTTCTCCAAAAACGCCCTCCTGGTCACCTAGGTGAGCACTGAGCAGCCGCCTTTGACAACACTGTCGCAATTCTAGTCATCCCCATGTATGTTAGGAAGTTAGACCGATCATTTTTGGTTTTAAAGGTGTGTTAAACAAAAGATACTTCGTTCTTGATAAATACTTCGCACATAAAGATAAGGTTCATAGAAATAGTGTGTTTTCTTCCCAGAAGTTGACATAGCCTAACGCCAACCTTTATAACTAGGAATTCGTTGAGGTAGCATCATACATTACTAATCATACCCATGACATTAAGAGGGCGATTGGATATATCCTCATTCTGGAACTTGGATTAAATTGTTTAATGTGAATGGCAGCCGGCGGTAACCACAAGAGTCGTGACCTAGTGGTAAAGGCTTGGTCTCTAAGGGTGGAAATACCTAGAGGTCCCAAGTTCGAATCCTATGAGCAAAAAAATTATACCCATTTGTCGCCACAGAGGTTCACCCACGACAACTTCGGGCTACCTGCAAAGCGGGTGGTCGTCCTGTGATTAGTTGGCTTGCAAAGCTAGTCGGATACCTAGGTTAAAATAAGAAGTCAGAATATTAGGGACCAATCAATCAGATTTGGATAATTATAATCAACTGACGACATAACTGTTTTCATCTTAATCGGTAAAATGAAGTAACCTAGACACCTATATTTCCTTTTGATAATTGAATTTTGTAGACTTCTTCTGTTGTATCACTAAGACATGTCTTCATTCTTTTAAAAAAAAAAAGAACGTCCCTGTTTGTGATTTTGTATTTACATAGTTTTCTAAATTATCAGAATCTATGCAACACCCAAACAGCATCTAATTATAACAGCAAAATCACATCCAAAAACTATCTTCTTCAACCTATATTATTACAAGTTTACAATTGATTATCTGATTCTTCTAAATCACATAACAACTGTAATGCACAACATCCAAGCATGAAACACTCATATTTTAGACAAACAGTAACAAATTCAAGTTCTTGAAGTAGTTTCAGTAATGTATGTTTGTTATGTTACATGTGATTATTCTGCAAGTTCTCATCGTTTCTTATTTGAGTATAACACTTTCTAGCGGTCAAGAGCTTAAATTAAACCTATTAACTGTTGCAACTTAATCTTTCCTTGAAGGTGAGGGTAGACATCCTCTCTCCCAGTGGCAAATTCCTTGCAAGTACGACACAGCCATGTATGCTGCAATTTAAAAGCCAGCCTATCCGTCTTCTAATGACTTTTTTGAAACTTTTCCCTCTAATCTCTGGCTATTCATCAGAAACCCAGGCCCTGGACATCAAGTTCAAAGGATATACTGAACGGGTAACTCCAACCTCTTGTTTGAGGGTGGTTCTGGAACCACGAGCAGAATTTGCAAAAGGTGGTGGGGTTCCTGAAATATACACAGCATATTTAAAACTCGAGTCACAACTTCCTCTTTTGAAGAGGGTTTTATGGTCATGGAAATTGGCAATTTATGTTTGGACTAGTATTGTGATGTTTATAGTTGGCTTGGTTTTCATGATGATATGTTGCAGAAGCTTGATTGTTCCATGGTTACAGCCATTGGGCATGCATTCTAATAATAATGGTTCAAGGTAGCTGATTTACGCTTGCCTGCAATCATCTGAAACATTTGCAAGATCGAAAAGCTTCACTGCCCAAAAGCTGGCCTTGAGTAATATGTTAGTATAATAGGATTTGATGTATGTAACCTGTATATAGCTTGGTCATGGAAATGTATTTAGTAAGTACTGTAAATAGCTTATGTTGCTTTGCAATGTCTTGTTGTAACTGTTGGATTACATAAATGAAGGATCTTGAAGTTCCAAGTGCGTCTAAAGTAAGTGCTTCACATGTATCAGAGAGTAAATAATATATCTACTCTTTGATGGAGGTGAATAGATGTATCAAGGTCCACGGTGCATCAACGTTTGAGACCAATTCCTGGAAGATGCATGCAGATCTTGACGGGGATTTCACAGGAAACGTGAAATCGCCATGGCCCTTCCTACACTACGTAGGTAAGAGGGCCTGTGCGTATGATCATTTACCTATATATCTATATCTATATCTATATCTATATCTATATTACAATACAGCGTTAACTGTTTTAGGCCAAGTCGATTGTTTGATACATTACTATTTGTCTATTTGACTTAACTTGACCATTAAGCCTTATACTTACCGTTTTTGGCATTTTCTTTTGAAGGCTATGCATATTTTTATTTTTATTTATACTAATAAAATAAAACATTTGAACGTTTGGCTTAAAATTTGAAAATTTATGTATAACAAATTAACTATTTTGTTTCTGAACATAAATACGGAGTACTATACTAATTAAATGAAAGAATCTTATATTAAATAAGAAATCACATATTTGGCAAAACAAATGGAAACTAATTAATATATCTTAATTAACTATACCTTAAATTATCACCATTTCTTTTAACATTATCAACACCGATTACCACAAAAAGCGGCCAGTTGGGGCACCAACAACCATCGGCCGACTATCCATGTTGAAAACTATAAAACGATTTTGCTTGGACACAATTCTAATTTCATTAATAAAAGTCCTAAATTCAGAAGTATGGGAGAGCCCCTAAGGCCTGTGCTAGTGGTTGTGTCACCGGCTCTTCCTTGGTGTGTCACGGGGAGACTCCAATGGCAGGACTTCATTACCATGGCTCGTCCTCACTTCTCGTCCTGGTGGAGACAAGTTGAAGAAGAGGGATTGGGGCCCATTCTGTTTTTTATTTTTTTTTCCCATTTGTTGTAATATGTATATGGTATGTAGCTCTTGTTGGTAGAAGAAGATGATAGTGGAGGTGGGCCAATTTGTTTTTTTTTTTTTCCTTTTCTTTTCTACTATACATTTGTATTTTATTTTTTTTTCTTATGTAACGTTTTGTTTACAAATTGGTTTCTTTTAACTCATGTAATGCTTTTTATTTACAAATTGTTTATATAAATTTATTTAATAAAGTGTATCTTTTTTATTTATTATAATGTGTTTTTTATTTCGATATGATATGTTTTTGTTATTAATAAATAGTTTTTATTTAATAAATATGTGTTTTATTTTTGGTGTTTAAATTAATTAGAAATAATAAAATATGTGAGGAAGAAGTGGAAAAAAAGGTGAAGAAAAGATGCCATTGGTAGTAGTGTGTCATAGGAGGAGAAAATGATGAAGATGTGATGTGGCGTTGACGTGACAGTAAAAAAGAGGCATTGACTTAGTCATCACTGGCACAGGCCTAAGAGAGGGATACAAGTAGAGGTGCACAAAGCCTGGTCTGGACCGGGCCCAAAAAATCGGGGCTTAAAATGTTTTTAAAAAGACCGGGCCTGAAAAAGACCAAGCTTTTAAGACCGGGCTTTTAATATAAAAACAAGGTCTGTTAGAGCCCGAAAGGCTAAATTAGGCCAGACCGGGATTTTTTGGGCTTGTATAATTGCTTTCTATTATTCCAACTTGATTAAAAAATTGAATTTGACATGTACCAAATTTACAAGTATCAAAGTTATTGTACCATCAACTTGATTTAAGTAATCAAATTACTAAAAATAAGAACAGGTAACGAAATAATGAATAATGACTCATATTTATCATAAAGGATACTTTGAACATGTTTTATTGATATATTACTTCAAATTATAAAAAAGATAAACAAACATTAAACATGTGTTAATCTAAAAGAAATGGAAAAAATGATGAAAGTTCAAACTTTAAGAAACCAAACTTGGGCTTTTAAGGGACCAAGCTTCTGGCTTTTAAAGACTGGGTCTTTGGGCTATATTTCAGGCTTTTTTAAGGCTTCAGCCTAAACTGGGCTAGTAACCGGCCCAGGCTTACAGAAAAATATTTCAGCCGAAATTGCCTTTTTCGGCTAGACTGGGCCTAGTACGGGTCTAGGAGCAGGCTATGTAAGACCGGCCCAAAAAAGGTTTTTACCGAGCTGGGCTATGGGCTTTTTTGGGCCCATACCTATTTGTGCACCTCTGGTCTCTAGATACAAGGATAAAAAAATCAGAAGCACCAGCAATGTAAGAGCTTACTGGTTCTGTCTATGCTGACTATTTGGCCCGTTATGGTTCTTTCAGCCCATGGTGCTCCTTTAGGCCTATTATATGCACTACGAGTCATGTTGATTCAACTTGAATTTGTTCTGTTTTTGAATGTTCGATTTTAATTACTTCTTTTGGCCATTGTTACTCTGTTAGGCCCATCCTTCACTTTAGTAATTTAGTTTGACTATTTTTCCATTTTATGTTATTTTTCTCATGTTGACTATGTACACCATGTTGACTGCCTGACCCTTTTTAGTTTTTACCCATGTTAAATGTTTTTCTATTGATTTTTGATAGACTAGTCTTCCAAGGATCGGTTTACCCGAATAAATGAAATGTAAAACAACGATTTTCACCAAGCTACAGATACACCACAAGAAGAAAACCGTTGGGCTAAAGAAGTAACCTGAATTTGTATTACAGTCGCACCACACAAACTCAAGATTAGTGTCCAAAGATCACCTTCTAAATTAGCCAATATTTAGAATAGCAATGGAAGTGACAATAACTCAAGAAATTGAATTTATCAAAGAAAACTGACTCTTTCATGCCATTATTTTCCAATACATACCAGATAGTTCACGTGGGAACATAGTGGTTATCCCCACTAGCTAAAAACTAGGAAAATAAAACAACTGCTCTTGGAAATTGTCAACAATTACCTAAACTAAGAAATAAACATTAAACTTGAAAATATAAGTTGGCATGAATAAAAAAATAGCCTCTTGGACTACGGCTGCTCTTGTTGGACTTTGATCAAACTGGTCCATTTGACTTCAGCATGGGCCTGGTCTTGTATTTCATTCTGGGCTGCATCATGGCCTGCATCTGCTAGACTGTGATCGCTATCATCCTCCCCTTCTACTGAAAAGTTTGTCCTCAAACTTGGAAGTGATTCATCAGGATCAAAGTAGGGTTGCAGGTCTGCCACATTAAATGTAGCAGAAACGCCATAGTCGCCAGGAAGGTCAATCTTGTAGGCATTGTCGTTGACTTTGGCAAGAACACGAAACGGGCCATCCGACCAGGGACTGAGCTTGGACCTGCGCTTGTTAGGGAAACGTTCTTTTCGTAAATATATCCAAACAAGATCACCCGGTTGAAAAAGAACATGCTTACGACCCTTATCTCTGCGATACTTAATCAACTCATTATTTTTTGTTAATCGTGAATGAACCTGTTGATGTATATTCTGAATATTGGTAGCCAAATCAAAACCTTCTTTGCTGAATTTTGAAGTAGTATCCAAAACAGCCAAATCGAGAGGAGTAGCAGGATTCAACCCATAGACTATCATAAATGGACTCAAGCCAGTGGACTTGCTGGGCGCCCGATTGTAGGCAAATTCTGCATGTGGAAGCAGGTCCTCCCATTGCTTCAGGTTGGACTTGATTAAGGCCCGCAACAAGGACCCAAGAGAGCGATTTGTCACTTCCGTTTGCCCGTCTGTTTGAGGGTGGTGAGAGGTGCTAAACTTGAGTGAAGTGCCCAACTTGCGCCACAAGGTTAACAAAAAATGACTAAGAAACTTCACATCCTGGTCACTGACCATTGTTTTTGGAACACCGTGAAGTCGAACGATCTCACGAAAATACAGATTAGCAATTTGAACAGCATCATAAGTCGTATGGCATGCAACAAAATGGGCCATTTTTGAAAACCTGTCAACAACAACCATAATCGAATCTTTGTGGCGTTGAGTGCGGGGTAATCCAGTGATAAAATCGATACTAACATCTTCCCAAGGTGCCACGGGAACAGGCAGCGGGAGGTATAAACCATGAGGTAAGGAGTGAGACTTAGCTCGGTGACAAGGAAGGCAACGCTTAACAGAATGTTCGACGTCCCGCGCCATTCGAGGCCAAAAAAACTGAGCTCTAAGCATGGCCAAAGTTTTATCTATCCCATGATGCCCTGCTAGACCACCTTCATGAATTTCCTGAATTAACACATTACGAATGCTATGGCTAGGAATGCATAGTTGTTGCTGTCGAAACAAAAACCCATCAAAGATATGAAACTGACCAGTGGCATGAGATTGACAGTTTAAGAAAATGACCCCAAAATCTTGGTCAGTGGAATATAAATCCTTCAGCAGCTCAAATCCTATGATCCTTGGCTGTAAAGTACTAAAAAGTGAATACTTACGGGACAAGGCATCAGCTCCCTTGTTGAGGCGGCCCGATTTATGCTTGATAGTAAAATTGAAGATTTGCAAAAATTCTACCCACTTGGCATGTCGCGGTTGTAACTTTTGTTGACCTTGGATATACTTGAGGGCTTCGTGATCGGAATGGAGGATAAATTCTTTGGAAATTAAATAATGTTGCCAATGATCCAAAGCTCGAATTATTGCATAAAATTCCTTAGCATATGTTGAATACCGTCGTTTGGCATCGTTAAATTTCTCACTAAAATAAGCAAGAGGACGACCCAATTGTGTTAAAACAGCCCCGATACCCACACCAGAAGCATCACATTCCACCTCGAAAACTTCGTCAAAACAAGGGAGAGCTAAGACCGGTGTCGAAGACAGTAGTTGCTTGAGCTCTTCAAACGCAGCCTGAGCTTGTCGTGTCCAAACAAAATGTTTTAATTTTGTCACTTCCGTCATTGGAGCGACAATGGTGCTAAAATCCTTAACAAAACGCCTATAAAAAGATGCCAAACCATGGAAACTTCTCACTTGTTGAATGGATTGGGGTACCGGCCAATCTCGAATTGCTTGCACCTTTTTTTCATCAACTTTGATTCCTTCAGCCGACACTAAAAATCCCAGGAAACAAACTTGTGAAACAAAAAAATCACATTTATCTAGGTTTCCATACAACCTTTCACGTACCAAAACTTCAAATACCAATTGCAAATGCCTTTCATGATCAGCTTCGGATGAACTATAGATAAGTATATCATCAAAATACACAACAACGAATTTGCCAAGGAAAGGTTTGAGTACCTGATTCATTAACCGCATGAATGTACTAGGCGCATTGGAAAGACCAAAAGGCATAACAAGCCACTCGTATAATCCTTCCTTCGTTTTGAAAGCAGTTTTCCATTCGTCACCCTCATGAATTCGAATTTGATGATAACCGCTACGAAGGTCTACTTTAGAAAAGATTGTTGAACCGAACAGTTCATCTAATAGATCATTTAAACGAGGAATCGGGAACCGGTACTTAATAGTGATCTTGTTAATTGATCGGCTATCCATGCACATTCGCCATTCACCATTTTTTTTGGTACAAGTGTCGGAACGGCACACGGACTGAGTGACTCACCGATCAGCCCCTTTTCTAATAAACATTCAACCTGTCTACGAATCTCCAGCGTTTCTTGGGGGTTGGTACGGTAAGCAGGTTTGTTTGGGAGTATGGCACCTGGTATGAAATCTATCTTGTGCTGGATGGTGCATAAAGGAGGGAGGCCAGAGGGCATATCAGTTGGGAAAACATGTTCAAAAGCTTGTAATAAGGGCTGGACAAGTGGATGCGTATTAGGTTGTTTCTTTTTTTCTTCACCATCCTCATTATCACAACTCAGTAAAATTACCTCTTTGGCTTCTTGGTATTCATGTTGCTCAGCTTTGAGCAAGGTGCTAAGCGAGGGAGGCGGGGATAACGATTGTTGGACAGGAGATACAGGGGTAAGTATGATCTTATGGTTGTTATGGATAAAAGAATAGGTATTCCGATAGCCATCATGGGTTGCACGCCGATCGAATTGCCAAGGCCTACCAAGTAAAACATGACAAGCGTCCATGGGTAGGACGTCACATCTAACTTCATCCACATAAGTCTTGCCGATGCTCAAGGTTAAAAGAACTCGGTGAGTAACGCGAATCCCTTTACCTTGATTTAACCATTGGATGACATAAGGGGACGGGTGAGGTTCTGTGGGTAAGTTAAGTTTGGTGATTAGTGTTTGGGATGCTACATTGGTACAACTTCCACCATCTATAATGACTGTGCAAACCTTATTTGCAATGGTACATCGTGTATGAAATACCGCCTCCCGTTGTAAAGTCTCGTTTCCAGTGGGTAGGCTATGTAATGCCCGACGAACTACCAGGCATTCGCCCTCATCAGGCCCAACCAACTCCTCTTCAGCCTCAATAGGTGGCAATCTGTCATCTGTCATTTCGTTGTTATAATCATGCCCGCTTGCTAGTTCAAAATCTGTAAGGGTGACAATGCGTTTGTTTGGGCATTCGGATGCTATATGTCCCAACCCTTGGCATCTAAAACAACGCCGGGGGGCCTTTGGGATGTCGGTATAAGGTGTTGGTATTGTTGAAGGCTTAGGAGTATTTTGAACGGTAGGTTTGGGTGACAAAGGGGTTTTTGGGGAATTAGTGAAACGAAAAGTGGAACGGTTTGCCTCCTGTTTGCCCTTACTTCGTTGTTGAGAATCTACCTTATGTGCCAAAACAGTGAGCTCCGAAAGGGTGTGATAGGAATGAAGTTCCACCACATTAGCAACCCGAGGTTCTAGACCGCCCAAATACCGAACCAGAGTCTGTGGTTCATCCTCAGGAACATCGCACTTCATTAACAAGTATTCAAATTCTCGTGAGTAGTCTTCCACTGTCCCACTGCCCTGTTTCAATGCATGAAGTTAAGAAAAACTAGATTGTACATAATATGAAGGCAGGAATTTTGCTTTCAATTTTTCTTTCATTTTTGTCCAAGTTCGGATCTTCTCTTTTCCCATACGTTCTCGTTTCAAACAAGTATTGGACCACCAAGTAGATGCATATTTTCGTAGTTTGAGTGCAACAATTTTTACCTTATGATCATCAGATGTCTGCTTATAATCGAATACTCTTTCCACGGTTCTAAGCCATTCTACGAATTCGTCGGGATCCAACTTACCATCGTACTCAGGAATATCAACCTTTATATCATTAGGGTGCCAACCACCAGTTCCATCACGGTTGTGTTGTGACCCTGACTCTCCGAAAGCTCCTGAATAATTTCCATCGCCTTCTGATCGTCTGTTTTGCGAGATACTTAACTCGCGAATCTGTTCCTGCATGGACTGAATTTGTTGAGCCATTTCTTTTTTATCAGCCTCGAGTGTTTCCAATAACTTCTTTAATTCAGTACTATTTCGGGTATCCATACTCTGATACCAAATGATAGACTAGTCTTCCAAGGATCGGTTTACCCGAATAAATGAAATGTAAAACAACGATTTTCACCAAGCTACAAATACACCACAAGAAGAAAACCGTTGGGCTAAAGAAGTAACCTGAATTTGTATTACAGTCGCACCACACAAACTCAAGATTAGTGTCCAAAGATCACCTTCTAAATTAGCCAATATTTAGAATAGCAATGGAAGTGACAATAACTCAAGAAATTGAATTTATCAAAGAAAACTGACTCTTTCATGCCATTATTTTCCAATACATACCAGATAGTTCACGTGGGAACATAGTGGTTATCCCCACTAGCTAAAAACTAGGAAAATAAAACAACTGCTCTTGGAAATTGTCAACAATTACCTAAACTAAGAAATAAACATTAAACTTGAAAATATAAGTTGGCATGAATAAAAAAATAGCCTCTTGGACTACGGCTGCTCTTGTTGGACTTTGATCAAACTGGTCCATTTGACTTCAGCATGGGCCTGGTCTTGTATTTCATTCTGGGCTGCATCATGGCCTGCATCTGCTAGACTGTGATCGCTATCAATATTTTATTTTACTTTTAACAGCCAAGTAAATAAGGTGAGGCAAGCAAGTACAAAACATGTTTGCAAGAATAGAAACATGCATATTTACTATCCAATTTCACTAGCATACATCCAATTATTACTAGGGGTATGTTATGGAGTTGAAACGTATTCTATACAAATGTTAAATAATTGGTTGTTAACATAACAATACCATACCGATATACGAGTTTATTTTCCAGTTCCGATCACATACATGAATGTCTCAATCAACCACGTTCATTTCCTTGATTTGGTGCCAAAATTCAATTGGCTACTACTTGATTGTTCAATGTTTGGTTTTCAATGTAGTAGCAAATTTTGCAATGGATACTAGAAGACATTTTTGTAAATATGACTTATTCTTCCTCTTTAGCAAGATTCCTAACTTGGGGGATCCAACTTGTAATTATCTAGTGGATGATATAGATAAATATATATATATTTTTTTAACGGTAATTTTGGGCTTAGCGATATGTCTTTTCATATACCTAATTTTAATTTCAGAGGAAATTCATTTTGGGAAAACCCCCCGTCTCCATTCTTGTGAGCATTTTGCTCACACCAAGATTTGAACCTAAGGCCTCATAGTCTGATCAAATTAAATGCCCCCATATACCAATCTATCTATTAATGGTTGGTATTATAGATAATATTAAATGCATTCCAAAAAGCTAAGTATTTTTTGCTTGTAAATACTATAAAAAGGCTTCCAAGTAGCCCATCCAAAAACCTATTAATAGATAGAAAACACGTACATCTAAAAATGGATTCCAAGCTCAAAACCTTGCTGCATTTTTTAGTAATCATTATCATTCAATCTTATTATCTTTCACATTCCAAATCAATCATTAAAAGACTTCCTGGATATCCTGGTGATCTTCCTTTCAAACTTGAAACCGGGTATGTATCATTAATTTCAATTCTCAGAAACAACGTACGTAACTACATGTATGCATGCAACTTGATGGACATCGTCCCGATTTCACATTCTAACACACTAATGCATTATATATTCTTTTATGATTAATTTACGATAGTACTGGAATGTCGCGCGTTAAAGAGATTGAGAATTAGATAAATTGTCGATGTACTTGTGAAATCGGACAACAAGTCAAGTAACAATAACATCAAAGTTAGGTTTTCGTATATATGTGTAGTTTTCTTGCATATAAATTTGCTAAAAACATATGAATTGATATATGTTCTTCTGATTATTAATCATTCAAGAATATTGTGTTGAAGATATGTTGGCATAGGGGAGAAAGAAGACGTACAACTGTTCTACTATTTTGTTGAGTCAACTAGAAATCCAACACAAGACCCACTCATATTCTATATTCCTGGCGGTCCTGGGGCTTCTGCTTTAATAACCTTCTTGTATGAAATAGGTATGTTATTTTTCTTACCTAGTTTTATGATAGTTTCCTACTATTATAAGAGTTTAAGCTTAAATTTTTTGACTCATATATGTTTCTAAAATAAGTTTGGCTTTATGATTGACAAGACTTGCTTTATATGTTTGTATTACGGGTTCTATTTGATATTAATAGAGCTATTAAGAAAGTTAAGATATTAAAAGGAATTCCACTTTTTTTTTTTTGAATTATGAGTGTCATACTCACAAAGCTTTGCGAGCAGTTAATCCCAAGAGCTAACTCGCTTTGCGATCCCATTGCGTTTCACCATTTTAATTAAAAACACATGCCCAACCAATGGACTATCATCCTAATAGTTAGGAAGTCCACTTCTATATCTATATTAAGTCTCTATCAAACAATTCACTTAACTAAAGGGTGTATATACTTTGCATAATTTACTTTTTAAGGTTATATGATAAATTTATTCAATTCTCGAGTATATCTAATATAACTAACTATTATATATAGAAAAATAATAAGATGAATATATTTTTTTTTAACGGCTGCTTTACTAATTAAACATTAACGGTTGAAAGCGATCAATCGAAAATATAAAAATCGTTACATCAATAGAAGCGGATTTTGAATTCACTCTACTCACGACATGATAGTGTTTTTACATCTAGATGAGGACCAATGAAAAGAATTTTGAAGTACCGAATCAAATAGTAAGTCGTTCCTTTGATGATGATGATAATAAGTTTAGTCTAAATAAAGAACGAGTAAAAAAATTTGCCAATAGGGTTAATTGGTGGCCTAGTTGTAAGGTCTTTGACATTTGGGTATTCCACCCGGGTTCGAGTCTCACTTCCTACATTTATAGGGGTGTATTATTCGGGAGTTTTTTGGAAGTCCTGAGTTCCACTCCAGGCATTCATATAGTTTAGGACTAAGAGTAGCTAGGACAGTCTGCTGTTCTAAAAAAAACACGAGTAAAATTAAATCTGGTAATTTTAATCATCGAAAAAGTTAAAAGAGATAAATTGTATGAAGATGATTTTTGTTGTTACAAAAAGATTGAAAGATATTGGATACAGAATCTTGTTGGGGGTAAGTGATTCAAATGAGACTTTTACCTTGTTCAATATGTATGACTGTATGAGGATAAATTTATATTTTAAGGATTTTGTGTTTTAAAAATTATGTCTAAAAGTATGCTTAATAAATTGAAACACATGTAGAAGAAATAAAAATTAAAAGAGGGAGTGTATCTGTTTTGTGCAAAAGTAAGGTTTTTTTTTTAAAAAAGGTTTTACTCTGGTTAACGAAGTAAGTTGGAGATGTTTTTTACATAAATTTTAGATTTATTTATTAATATTCATATTCATTGTCCATGATGTTATTTTATTTTATTTTTTAAACTAAACTTTTGTTCATCAAAAAGTAATATATTGAATTTTTTCACAAAGTTAGACATCTAAAAGTCTAAAACTATTATCTAGTTATCCTTTAATGTGATGAATACGAGTATTAAAAATTACGAACATTTCCATAATGTAATATTTGATGTATGTTATATATCATCTCCTTTTGATTTGGGATAGAGGGAGTAAGAAGTATGGAAACTCACGAAACTAGCAAAGAGGTCGAAATCAAGATAATTGTCAAAGAGTGACTTTGCACAATCTTGATAAATGTGATTTCGAAGCAAAAGTCATATACGTTATTTGGCTTGACTTTTTTTTTTTTTTTAGTAGAATTGTCTAATGTGCTAGACATTTCATCCATGTTTAAGGTACGTAAGATTAATTAAAAATGAGTTTCTTGGCATGTAGCGAACATGGTTTAATTATAACTAGCAATTTAACCCGTGCGTTGCACGGAAGGAAGCAATGAAAGCAACTATACTTATCAAAAACAATGAACCTATATTTCTTACATATTTAACAATATCCGAACGATTTCATTAAAAGCGCCTAAAACCATTAAAACCTAAGGGGAAAAGAATCATTAAAACTATATAAAAAACAAATGGTAAGACCATTGAAAAAAAAAACAAAATTAAAAGCTAAAAGAAACTGACATTTCTAAAAATACAAAGTAAAGGACTAACATGGTTTTAGCTTTCAAGATTTATGATATATTGTTTAGCCATTTATTCACT
>JAOXNX010000035.1:11604228-11615972 GCA_028566075.1 Solidago caesia
AACCCTTTAACATAATGAAATACCCGAGCAAAATTCTTTTTACCTAGCCGCGTTTGCACGCGGGATTTATGCCTAGTACTTTTTAATAATAAAAAATCCCTTTTTTTTTCTTTCTTTTTTTTAAAAAGTAACTCAATCTTTTTATTTTGTCTCTCATTCTATTCATTAATTTAAACATCTCCACCTAATATACCTATAATACCCTTAATGACATAATTTACACTATAGATCCTTCGACGTTTAAAATAACTACACTACTCCCTTCTATATCAATTACTTTTACATTCACCACCACACCACCACCCGTCATCGCCGCCACCGCCACCTGTCGCTGCCACTGACGCCACCCTTGCCGCCACCACACAGTCGTCGCTACCACCATCGCTATCGCATTGTGCGGGCATGCGTCTAGTTTCGCATAAAATAGCAATATGATTCTCAAATTTAGAAATCTAAATATAAAATTATCCAGGTGGTGGTAGTGGCGGTTTGGTGGTGTTGGCGACAGGTGATAGTGGCAGCGACAGTTGGTGATGGTAGTGACGACGATGGCAAGTAGTGTAGGTTATTGTTATAAAGGTTATTAATGTAAAAAGAGGTAGTGTAATTATTTTAAGAGATAAGAGGTAGATGTTGTAAATTAATTTCAGTAAGGGTATTATAAGTATATTAAGTGGATATGTTTATTGAATAAAAAAGAAAAGTAATTTGGATAGATGGAGATGAGACATTTGTTTTATAATATACTAGAAATAATCCCTGTAAGTCCCTATAACGGGATCTACAAGGCTGTTGACAATGATGATTAATGTGCAGAATCCGTTAATCACACAAACACGACAATAACGAAGATTAAACACACGCGAGATCACAGAAACCAGTTGTATATTGATTATACCAATATTACAATCAACCAACAACCTTTGCTATGTGAAAACTAAAATGAACTTGTAAAACTAAAAACCTTATCCAATAAGAACATACACGAACAGGAGATATAACAGGTGAAACACTCATATATATGAATCAATAATCATTACAGATTACAATCACCAAATGAGTATACATCTTGGAGATTCCGAGGTGAGCTCTACCTCGGATCCCATATGGAGGCTAACATCTAGACAAAAAGCTTCTACTGAAACCCTAAAACCTAAATATATATATATATATATATAACCTAATGGGCTCAACCAAAGATAATCTAATAACTTTGGTCCGGTCCATTTCAGTTTCAATCAAATCTGAAACTTCAGATTTGGTTGAAACTCATTACATACTTGAAAGACAATAAACATAAATGACACCAAAATATCTAAGACTTCTAGAATGCTGCTGTCACAGAAACCATGCACTAACAACGATCAGTCAGCCTTAAGCACATTCAGAAGATGAACTCGCATTGTCATCCATGGCTGTTCCCCCTGAGTTATACCTTTAATGTACAAAGCTGTGGCGTTCAAAATATTATGAGACATCAGTAAAACATCAGTTGTTCCCCTTTATGCAACAATTGAATTGGCGGATATTTATAGGGATACAAGTGAGGGCAATGGTGCAGATTAGGAGAAGTTCTTTAGATTCAACCTAATCTCTTTGTCTAATACTGATGGGGTGAAAGTTAGTTTCTGCCCACTTTTTCTCCCCCCTGAGTGGTAGTGTCAACTGCCACAAATATGTGGTCATTTGATATGATTCTCAGAGAGTCATGATGGCAGACTGGATGGGGAAGTCACAATTACTGGTCAACATGAAATGTGACGAGTAAGATCGACAGGTTTGGGGGTCAGATTAGCTTAAGTGAATGCCTTCTTTTGTTGTTTAATCGCCATGATGAATGATAAAAAAGGAAAGATATTTATGTATCTGCCCTAGGTTTGTTTGATGAATATAAAGGCCTATTGTATCATCAGTGATGGGTGGTGGTGGTTTGGGTGGTTTTGGTTGAGGTGGAAGTGTGGTGGTTGGTTTATGGTGTTTGGGTTTGATGGAGCCCTCGTCATCTTGTGGCTTATTTTTTTTTGAGACAAATCACCGGGGACAAAGTATGTAAAGAAGTTTGTACTTTAAGTGACTATGCATGTGACATTCTAATGGGTTGGGCTGGACCTTGTGCTTTACTAATACATCTAATTGAATGACAAAAATAATGGATAGATGATGCGAATACACTTTGAATGAAAACAGAGATATGATCCTTAGTGGGGTATGTCATGTCTTTAAGTCTTTCATCAAATTACATGAACTTGATTGTTTAATGAATAAAAAGAGCAATAAGGTATTTATTGAATTACATACAGCAAAATACACAAAGTACAATCATAACTATTTCGGCAATGGGATCAACAGTTAGTTGTTAATTACTTTTTGTATTTAAGCCAACCTTGGCCTCATTTTCCAACTAATGAACATGTTTGGTGTCATAAATTCTCTCTAGTTTATTAGGTGGTGAGGGATAGTTATTTTTTTTTATCTGTTAATGGTGCCAGATACGTTAAAAACCCAAAACACTTACTACTCTAGATCCATTTTCCTTTTTTTTTCTTCTTGAATCATTTATTTAGGTGCCATCAAAATATGCTTTATTCAATGGAGGAAATGGTGGGAAAATCTAGTGGGGGCCAAAAAAGATGGTGTTTCTGAAAAACTGGTTTGCCAGAAAAAGTATATTGCACCGGAAAACTAGTTTGCCGGAAAATTGGCGTCTCAGAAAACAAGTTATAAACATTTATGGTGTTGTAATTTTTTATTGTTAAATTTTAAACCCCTTTTATGTGTGATTAATGTTAAGGTTTGATAGAATAGACATAAAAGAAAGTAATTTGCACATGTAATTTAGGGAAAATGAGTATGTGCGTATGTGTGTGTGAAGTTAGTATGTGTTAGCAAAAAAAAGAGTTCATATATCACAAAGCCATGGGAGCCTAAATGAGTGAGTTAATAGCCAAATCAAATCACTGTTTTAATTTACAAAAATAAACTGGCAACTAGCTAAGGTCTAATTCTGTCATCCGTTACATGTTCTGTACCAAATAATAAGTTATATACCCACAATAATCACTTTTATAGTTGAATACATACTATAAATATTCACATATAATTGGTTATATTTTGAAACTATTAACCCTATTTTATAAGTAGATAAAATGTCGTTAAAATAATGGATTCATTCTTAATTTATAATAAATATATTTTGTGCAGGTTCAGTTAACATCAATTGGGATAATGGCCTAGATAATGCCACTTTAGAACTCAATCCAAATGCATGGACTCAGGTTTACACATCTAACTAATTACTCTCAAAACAAAGTATTTTAATTAGCAAACTAACTTAGTAAATATTTTTTATCCTCGCAATTGTTGTATTTTTGTAGATGGCGAGTATAATATTCATTGATATACCTGCTGGAAGCGGTTTTTCGTATGCTGAAACCAAAAAAGGATGGATTAGCAGTGATAACATTCTAGCTACCCAAGCTAATGAGTTTATTAAAAAGGTTAAGCTAAAACTAGAGCCATCTTTGATTTTTGGTCCAATCTCTAGTTAGCAACCTTCAATATCAATATCGTACTTTGTCCTTATATTTTATGTGCTTTTTGATTTATTATTGTACTTTGAAGTTTGTACTTGGGATGGGTACATGGCACACATCTCGAGTGCTTTTTGGTAAGCTTATTTGTGTTGTATGTAATGAACAGTTTCTAATAGACCATCCTAAGTTTTTGAGGAGTCCATTATATATAACGGGAATTTCTTACGTTGGCATTTTCGTTCCAAAAATCACTCTAGAACTATATGAAGGTACTTGTATCCAAATTCAACTATTTTCAATTTTCTTTGATGAAGGACTTGTGATCATTTGAACAATTTTTATGTTTATAGGTAATGAACGTGGTGATCAACCAACATTAAATATTCAAGTAAGCAATCAAATCCTATAAATAAATAATTCATTAAGGTCACTTTATTACTAAGGTAGTTTTTGGTTTGTAGGTATGAGAATGAAGGAATGCTTTTGATTACTAGCTAATTAAATAGTTTGGTTCATAAGTTTGATATCAAAAAGTATGAATCAAATCCACCATACTATACTAGGTACATTTAAAACCCATCACCCTTGGTGAATTTAAAAAACCCATTCCCATTCTCAAAAATATTAAAACCCATGGTGTTTCCTACTTTCAAACCAGACAACCCCAACCACGTATACATGGGCGGAACCTTTAAGAGACTAGGGAGGGTTGTGGCTCTCCCAAGATTTGAAGTTCATAGTGTAATATTTATAATTCTTTAAAGGTATTTTTTATTTTTATACTAGTGGTCCTCCTAAAATTATTTTTAGCCCTCCTGGTATAAAAGTTCACGTTCCACCATTGCATGTATATATCCTTGCTCAAAATTTTTATCACATATCACGCAACATGATTCTTACTAACTATAAAGAGGATTATATGCATTCCTCATTGTGTTAGTTATCTAATAAAATGAAAATTCTAAGGGTATTTAAAAGGTATAGTGACATTTAGTTTAGTTTTGTTTCGGAAAATGTGAAAATGAATACTATTTTATGTGTTTTAAACATTAATGTAGGGGTACATTCTTGTAAGTCCTTTAACTCATAAGTTTATGGACTTCAATTCGAGGTTTGAATATGCTCACCGTATGGCACTCATATCAGATGATATATACAAGGTACTTCATTAGTATAAAATACATAAATTTATTTAGACTACGAGCCACAACTATATATATGTATGATAGTTTGATTTTGCAGTTAGCAATAGCAAATTGTCAAGGTAACTATGTAAATGTTGATTCGGCCAACTCAGTCTGTGCACATAGTCTTCAAAGTTATGAAGAGGTTAGAATTTTGAGCACAAGTATTGGAATGATACATGTGTTAACATGATAATGATCATATGATGATAGTTGAAATTCAAATTAAATTGCAGTGCACAAGTCATATTAATCTCGATAACATTCTGGAACCATTTTGTGATGAAGATGATCCAGCTCTAGATTGTGATGTAATCTCTCTCTCTCTCTCTCTCACTCTCTCTCTCTCTCTTATTATCTAACTTTACCATTCTTGTCACTATGCGGTAGAACTTCACAATGTGATTAAGCCACTAGTTGAAAATCATAAACCTAGTTAGCAAATGCATTTAAGACTTCGTATAACATGAAATGTGAGTCTAGATCAAGTTGATATCGTGGTTTCAACTTTTGGGTCATATCACATAGCTATTTATGATTCAGAAATGTTCAATTTTTTTTATTTTTTTTTGAACAACCATATTTTCTTTTTTATGTTGGAAGGCTTTACATTTGCAGTAAATATATATTACTCCAAAAATAGTTCAGTACATAGGATGTGAGTGTATTCCATATCTCAGCTCGTTACATAGGCAAAAAGCAAAAAATATAACAGACACATCCAACATAATACTACTTCAAACAAATAACACTACTTCAAACAAGAAAACAACCAATAAAAACTAGAATACATTTGGAAATAACAAACATAACCTAGTATCTAGCTTGATGACGAAGAGAGATGTCCATTGCTTTGTAGAAGTCACGTTTTGCTTCAGAAATCTCTTCCTCATAGTCGTCATACTCATCATCGTCATTGTAATCCCGTTGCTTAAATTGCGAATATAAGCTTGGACCCCTTCCATGCATCTTTCCTACTTGCTCAGTCGCCCAACAGCATTTGCTTCCTTGTCTCGTTAAGCCATGAAGGTTGCATATTCATCATAAACCTCATCCTAATCATCATCAGTTTCATGAACCTGTGATGTCAATCCCTTTGAGATCTCAAGACCAGCATTAGATACCCCATTCAAAGTAGATAAGTCATTCGAATTCTTTAGGACATCAAACGAATTTTTCAAAGAAACCGATGTACTAGATTTGGAGGTAGAAGCCACATCAGTGGGAATCTTCATACCAGCCTTAGAGGTAGAAGCCACATTAGATGCGGCTTTTGGATTACTCTATTGCTTCGGCCAATAAACAAATGAAGGCTTCGGTTTTGAGCAGCCACATTTATTAGTAGAACTTCAGAAGGTGCCCAAGTAAAAAGGTTGCATCAAATACACATGACTAATACGCTATAATGACCACGACAGCTTGACCTTTTTACAACGCGGAGATAACCACAAAAATCACAATGAAACAATCGAATCAAAAACATCTCCACTCATCTCCACCTCTCTTGAAGCCACGTTGTTCCAATGTTTCCATAGTGACCCACTACCTAATAAAACCAATGTTGCAAAACTCCCCGAGTCAAGCCAAGTAATCGCTACAAGGTAGGGCGCGAGTCGACCCGAGTCGGCCGATTACTCCGAGTACTCCCCGACTTGGCCACTTTGACCCCCTGAGTACTCCCCGCATAGACCCGAGAACTCCCAACTCCCTAGTCGACCGACCAAAGAGCGCCTAGAGACTTCCGCAACCTTGAATAAAACATATCGGCTCTACCATCTTCTTAAATTGTTTGTTACTTAAAAATCAGAAATCCATTCCATCATCTTGGTTGCAGCACATAGTAAATCAAGTTTCATACGACGCCAAACCTCAATAGAAAAGTCACAGGGACCGAAAAATTGAGAGGTAATATCAATACCATATCACCAGCGACATTGTTGGAGACATGGTCTGGGGAGTCTCAAAGTTTCCGATATCCAGCGACGTGGTAGAAATGTCACAAAATTATCAACACAGTTTGCAACATAAGTAGTGGCACAACAGAGTAAATGTCACGAAAGATGTCGCTAATCGAGTCACAAATTATGACATTAAAAGGTGTGTCGCTAAACTTATCTCTAATTGACAGTTTTCTTGTAGTGATAGAACATACCGAGCATCTAACAGTTAACACATCAATGCCACAATCGAATAGATTCATCCTCGTTGGAATGGCATCTCGCTAAGTTACAACAGCTCCATAAATTGATTTTGCTCCATCCTGACCATAAACTGGTTATTTCCATACAAATTCCAATTCCAAATATCCTGGTTGTTTGATAGAGAAGTCCCGCCAACAGTCTGCAACAGCTCCATAAATTGATTCTGTTCATAGCCATCTCGAAGTGAACGGTGCCACTCCCATACCCAGTCATCGTCAATCCATCGTTGAGCAAGGGTACAATCTTGATATCTATCCACAGAAAATACATGTGGGAACCTATCTGCTAGTCTCTGACTGCCCACCCATACCTCTTTCCAAAACCTGATGTCCATCCATTCCCAACCTTTCTAACTAATACCAAGTTAGGAAGCTGTTTCTGATTGTGAACCGCAACAAATGCTTTACAAATATTCGCCCATGCCCCATGGCCTTTGGCCTTAAACGAATGAAAACTTTCTGACCTATGTATGGAAGTAATTACCTGAACCCATATTGATGAAGAGCCAGAAAGCACCCTCCACCTCCATTTATACAACAACGAAAGGTTTAACGAATCCAAGCTACCAACCCCAAGACTTCCGGCCTTTTTTGCTGCCATGATCAACTCCCACTTAACCTAAGCCATCTTTTTCTCATTGACATTTCCTCCCCAAAAAAATGATTTCCACACTGATTCCAAAGACTTGCTCATCGATTTAGGAATAATGAAAATAAAGCATAAGTAACTGCCTAAAGAACCCATAACCGCTGATAACATAGTAAAGCGTCCCCCAATGGATTATAACTTTGCATTCCAGCCCGTTAACCATTTGGAGAACTTATCCTTCAACGGTTTCCATCCCCTTATTCGATTCATACATGCGCCTATCGGAATACGATGGTATGTCATGGGAAAATAATTAGCTTCTCACCTTGAATGACTAGCAAATGCCTCTACTTCTTCATGGTTTACATCAACTCCAAAAACCAAAGATTTCTGCAAATTTATCTTTAATCCTAAAATAATATAGAAAAATTGAAACGCTTCACGAATAACGTCCAAATTGACTCTGGACCATTCCCCCGAAACAAATACATCGATCATGAGAGCATTAAACAAATAGGAAATATTGAGTGAGTTTGTGTTAATACCTTGGAATTGTCCAGCCTTTTCCACATTCTTAATTGTTATAGGTAGACCTTTCATTGCCAAAATGAACAAGAAAGAAGCAATTGGGTCTCTCTGACGAAGACCTCATTTTATATCAAACTCACAGGCCAGACTCCCATTAATAAGAATGGACGATCTGGAAGAACCGAGACACACAATGATCCATGATAAAAATTTATCCCCAAACCCATAGCTTGCAAAACCGATACGAGATAATCCAAAGACAGATGGTCATATATATGCTTTGGCAAAATCGATTTTCAAAAACTTTGTTTGCTTTTTCTTTCTCTTGTACCATTCAATAACCTCATTAAGAATCAAAGGCCAGTCAAAAATTTGCCTATCTTTTATGAAAGTTGTTTGCATCGAAGTAACTAACGAATCAACTATCTTAGATAACCTGTTGGCAAGAAGTTTAGCAATGATTTTGTATTGCATTCCAATTAAGCTAATAGGCCCATAATCAGCAATAAGTAAAGGCCATTCAACTTTGAGAAGAAGTGTAATAAAAGAAGAGTTACACCCCTTCGGCAATACACCTCGATGATGAAACTCATCCACAAAAATATATACATCACCATGCATTACTTTCGAATAATGATTAAGAAAAGCAAAAGAAAACCCATCCGGACTTGGTGATATATCGCTATCACAATCCCATGCATATTGCTTTCTTTAGCAAAAACCGGTCCTTAGGCCAAGAGAAATGGGTACCTTCAAATCGTCTGAACCGTAGTCACAGAAAACGCAAAAACAGGTTGCGTTTTCCGTATTGGTACGAAATGTACCGGTTCGGAATATGCTATCGTACCTAACGACGGCAGTACGGCAATCCAATATGGCGATCCAATTCAATCCAATACATCGAACCGAAACGTGAGAGAACGCCGTATTAAATCGAAAACTAAATCGTCCCAAATTAGGCGGTACAACGTACCATCCACGTTTTGACTTTTCCACTTCCATACGTTAATTATCAGACGCTTTTGAAGGGGAAAACGCTGAATCTTCAAATATTTTTTTGGGAAAAACACTGTATTTCCATTTTCTAATTAAAAATTTATTACAAAATTAAATTTCCAATTAAATACTATAGGTGTATATATAGTTATATACTAACCATTTCATACAAATTGTGTCACCAACTTCTGTTGATCTATTCATGTACTACAATTCTTCGATTCTCTCATTTATCTTCAATGGTTTTAGTTGGTGTTTTGTTTTTCTATTGGCTTTTGTTTTGTTATGTTCATCTTTATCTAATGAAATTTTGAATCGAATACATGGTACACCGAACCGAATACATGGTACATCGTACCGCTTCGTATTGTTTCGTACCGAAATGAAACTACCCCTTCGTACTGAATTCGTCACTTCTAGCGAATTGCATACCCATACCGCGTACCCGTACCGGAGCGTACCGCGTTTTATGTGACTATCGTCTGAACTTCTTTGAAAAATACTTCAAGAAACAAGATTTGAATTGATTTGGATATGATCCTCAACCCACTGACCAACGCTCTTCATACCCCAAATAAAAGATAGACAAGCGCCTTCTATTAACAAAATTACGTAAATATTTGGTATTCTCGTCTCCTTCAACACCCCATTTTACTTTAGCCTTTTGCCGAAGATCTTGGTTGCCTTTTTTATCAAACACGCGGATATCATAAAGGATTATAGACCTCATATCTTTAACTACTGAGACATCATTATTCATACATATTTGTTTGTCCACAGTAGCCGGTTGAGCAAAAGCAAATCATCTCGGGACCCTTCTCTGGCTTTTATTTCGTATCTCCACCTTTAGGTAAATTAGACTATGATCCAACAGTACATCATCCAGCACGACAACTGCCAGGTCCAGAACATGATCACAAAAAGTTTATGAAACCATAAAACGATCTAGTTTACTTGCCGAGGTACAATTTGTAGCAAATCGAGTGAACCGGTGCCCATTCCATTCGGAGATAAAAGAATTAAAGTTATCCGCATTTACTTCGGAAAATGATGCAGCAACTCTCTCATCGGTGTTAAGAACTGAATTACAATCACCAAATGCAACAAACAAACCTGGATTGTTCACCATTTAATCCGACAACGTATTCTAAAGCCTTAATTTCTCTTCCTTGTGTTGGGTAGCATACACGTTAACCATATAGCACCGTATTTCAAATTAAGACCTTCCAAACTCCAACTATTATATAGTTACCAATATACACATAAATGTTTCTGGGTCCCAAATACATACTAAACCGCCTGAATGCTCCCTCGCCAAAGGATTTTGCAAATGAAAACCCATACTTACCCCAAAGACTTATGACCCTACCCACATCCGTCGTCGTCAGGAAAGACTCCTGGATTCCAAGAAAATTCACCTTGTGTCTAGCGGAAATATTACGAAGAGACTTCCAATTATTCACATTCCCACTACTTCATATATTAATGGAGAAAACATTTATTAGACCCCAAATTCTTCACTCATTCGGATTACGAGCTGCTGCATTTTCTCTTTTGTTCCAATGAAATCAATCCCCATGTTTTTGCCCATACGAATAGCACTAATAAATTCATCACTATTTATTCTCACACAACGTGCTGGACAACGTGGTTAAACAGTTTTTGAAATACGAGCTGGATCATCCCCTTTTCTATTCTTTGCATAACTCACGTTCCCAGTTTTAAAATGCTCAAAACCAAGTGCTGATGATGGATCTGAGGCCTCGTCATATGCTTCACCTTTTCCTCCTGCCAAGTTACCCGATGCATGATCTCATACCGATTCTTTATCCCCCTTGATACCTTTACTTTCCTTCTGGACTTGTTTGATGAGTCATTTAAGAGAAAAAAAATGTCATTTGATGCATCCGAACCACCCCTTTTGTGAATCATGTGAGGTTAGACCTCTCCTTCCAATTCCGACTCTGACCTGACAGAAATATCCTCTGTGTCTATTCCTGAACCACGACTTCAAAATGGCATCCATTAACATTCACATCTACTTCCTCTTTACCCTGAATTGCGTTACCCATAAGGATACATACCTTTCGAATGGATATTGGGTCCTCTTTCTCGTCACCAAATAACATACACATACCCCATTCACTTACAATCTGTTGAATAGCATCCTTATGCCTAGCCCAGACCGGAGGGTTCACCCCATTAAGGTTTTAGAAAAAAACCTTAAAATGAATTTGATTCAATTCCCTCGGATTAGGGGCTATTAAGGGTTTATGGTTTGGGGTTGTAGGGTTAGCCTCGGCTAAGCCTAAACCGTACCGTATCAATTTGTTTCCAAACTTTGATCCAATTCCCTCGGATTAATTAGGGGTTCACCATTAGGGTTTTAGAAAAAGCCTTAAATAATGACCGTGGCGCGACGCTGGTGATGGTGGTGGTAGCAGAGATGGTAGTGGTGATCGGAGATGGTGGAGCTGATCGGATAAAGAAAGAAAAAGGGAGGAAAGTTGATCGGAAAAAGAAAGAATAAGGGAGATGTAGTGGTTCTCATGGTTTTCACCCGCTTTTTTGGTTCTCACAAGGGGTGATCAAAATGCGGGCCGGCCCGTGAAACCCGTTGAACCGGCCCGAAAAAACCCGAACCCGACTCAACCCGTTATATACACGGTCCGGGCCACGGGTCTTATTTTATTCAAATCTCGGGTTGCGGGTCG
>JAOXNX010000035.1:11680193-11694868 GCA_028566075.1 Solidago caesia
TTAGGGTAATAAATGTTATGCATGCTTTTATATCCATAGTGCTTTGTTCATTTGAAAACAAGTATTTACTTGAAAACTAAGAAATGCATCTTAGCCTTCATTTTTCCTGATCTAGTTTCTCTATCTCATCCCTTCCCCCTCCGATCTCCTCCCTTCCCTCCTAATCCCGTTCTCTATCCATCTCAGATCAAAACGGCAACGACTAAGGGCGAAGCCACCACCATCTCCGATCACCACCAAGGGCAAGGCCTGTACTGGTAAGGTGGAGCCCGCACGACTAAGGATGGAGCCCGTACCATAGATCACCACCATCACCGAGTACCCCTATCATTGATCACCCCCACTATCTCCCCTTTATGAATATCCTTAAGGGCGGAACCCGTACCAAATCATATTGTGTTTATTGATTAGCCGGAGTAATTCTCCGGAGTAGATTGGACGCCGACGGCGGCCGGCCACGATAAAGATGATCGACGGCGATGGACGAAAGTACCCTTCCATGTGTATGTTTTTCTTTTAATTTTAATCCTAGATGAATGTTGATCCAAGAGATGAGATTTATCCCTTGATTTTCAATATTTTTTTAATTTTCATTTAATTACAACCCTACATCCACATGCCACATTGTTAGATATCATGATGATCCGTACACCACAATTTCTTAGTCATACACCACCAAACATACTTTAAAATGTTGTACTTTAAAATGAAGCATGTTTGTGATATACGGCTAAAAAATGGTGGTGTACGGATCACTTTTTTCTAAAATTGTCAATTTAACCATTATACAACTTTTTAGAGTTTGCTAAACATTGTTCTTAGGGTTATGGTTAATTAAATTAATTAAACACACGTAAGTGTGTTGTAGTTGGCAGTTTACCCTTATATTTAAACATAGCCTAAGTGTTGATTAAATTACTTAAACATAGCCTAAGAGTTATGTTTAGCAAAAACCTAAATTTTTTTGTCGCTAAAATCACTTAAGTTTTATTTATCTACTGATGAATTAACCTTTTGAGGTTGATAAACAAGTAAGTTGACATTTAAACCAATTAAACGGAGAATTATTCAAGATATAAAAAGTTTTTTAATGACTATAGTATGGTAAAGTTATTCTCCATGTAAATTGGCAGTTTTGACAAACCATAAAGAATTTTCTAACATTATAAACAGAAAAGAAACAATTGAATGAAATAAAAAAAAAAGTACAAATACAATTTCTTTATAAACCTTCAAACGTCAAGAAAACTTAATCCATTAACAATTTCAAACTCCTTATGCAGCATTTTTATGAATCTACAGTTGTGAATGTCCTAAGGTAGGGGCTGGTGTCGATGGATCGGGTTATATGGGTCAATGTCACGTGGCCTTTTGGTCATTCATTGTTTCACCTCTAAGCACAAGCAAATAAGAAGTCGGGTTTCAGGTTAAATATAAATGGTTTTTGTAGAGTTTTATTTAGTTGGGGGTAAGCAGTAAACAATGCGAAAAAGGGAAACGAAAACAATGAAGCGACAAAACCCTATCAAGCTGGCTTTGTTTGGGCTGCAAGACTACAACACAGAATCAACATTTCTATGCTATTGTAAACCATTAGCTTTATCAATAAATGGATTGGTATTTGGGCGGACTTTGGGTTCAAATCTTAGTATGAATAAAATGCTCACAAGAATAAAGACATGAGTTTTTTCATAATAGGTTTGCTCTGGAATTAGAGATAGCTGACACTAGGGATTTCAATACTCGACCCAACCTAAAACCCGACCTGAAAAAAACCGGGTTAGGGTTGTGAAATCTCGACCCGTCAACCCGTCAACCCACTAACCTGATTTTTTTGGGGTTGGGTTCGAATTGACCCTTTAAGTTAACAGGTTGACCTGTCAACCCGAAAATATTTTAAGTTTATATAAAAAATTTTAACAGGTCGACCCACCAACCCATTTGACCCGCCAACCTGCCAACCCATGACCCATTTGACCTGAAAGGCTGAAATCAACCCACCAACCCGTCAACCCATATGACCTGTTTGACCTGAAATCAACCCGCCAACCTACCAACCCATTTGACCCGTCAACCCGAAACTTGACCCACCAACCCGCCAATCCAATTTTTTTCAGGTTGGGTTCGGGTTGACAGGTTCTGGGTCAGGGTTGAAATTTCTGACCTGAAACTTTTAGTGGGTCGGGTCAGAGATTTTTGACCCGTCAACACGCCAACCCGAACCCGAAACCGAACCCATTGACAGCCTAGTTCTAGGCAATGCTCATTTTTATTTAGCTTTGATTTAGAATATTGGTTCTTTGACAAAGCATGCCAAAAACTGATTATAAGCCATTTAGTTTTGCTTTTGGATCTTTCTTAATAAGTCTGAGATTTATTCGCTAATATTACAAGTCTTTTTCTTAACGCATTTCTTTTACAGTGTCTATCGTACATTATGCACCGTATTTACACAACTCTATGAATAACTAAATAACGATTTTACAAAAGAACTTAAAAGAGTCACTTGATCGATTCAGTGTTTGGTTTGAAGCTTTGATTTCCAAATTCCATATGCTATAAACGAAGATCTAATCTTTTGCATCATCTGGAGATGACTGGCTCGACCTCAGAATGATCATAAGAAGACACTCTTTTGCATCATCTGGAGATGACTGGCTCGACCTCAGAATGATCATAAGAAGACACTGAAAATGGTGGATCTGTTTGAACCGTGGAAGAGTATTGACTTTGAGTTTGAGAGTATTTTCCCTCGCGAAAATCTCTCATAGCTTTGAATCTCAAATCTTCCGAGTAACCACTTGTTTCTGGGTCTAGTTCTGGGATGCATGTTCGACCTTCAAGCATACTCACAACTTCTGACATAATGGGCCTTATAGATGGAGAACCATTTGTGCACAAGAGGGCTACTTTCACCACGATTTCCGCTTCTTCTTTGTTAATTTGAGAACCCAATTTCTCATCAAATAGCTCCTCGTAGTTTTTGCTTTTTTCCAGTTGACAAGCCTGCAAAATGTCCATATTGTTTTTAAACCATATGTTAGTTTATGGGTGGATATGTTCGCCCCTATCGTAATGTATGCATGGTGTGTGTCTTCGAACATATTCACGATGATGCACACCATGGTTAATTACTTCAATGTGATTATCCCTTAATGTGTTATTAGAAAGAGAAATGCAATACCCAATCTAGAAGACAAATACAGCCATCACCAGGAATGTAACTCGTGTTGTTCTTTCCGCTCACAATCTCCAAAGCCAACACGCCAAAGCTGTAAACATCTGCTTTGTCACTCAAGAAACCCCATAGTGCGTACTCCGGTGCCATATATCCTCTACAAATAAATCAAGATATTGTTAAAATAGGAAAAAAGAGGCTATGACAACTGAAAACCATATACAATCTACTTAACCATGAAATGCAGTGGTGACAAAATATGCAAGTTGTGTAACATGTCAATATGGGTAATTTTACTATTGGTCAAAAACTCAAAATGGGTCATGTTCAGTTCATTTGTTAAATCTTATTGCTTAACCCATTTGCACATTAAAGATAAAACATATAACCCAACAATTGGTTGACATTGGCAAAGACAAATAGATAACTTAAAGATATTACGAATTACATTGTTCCTGCGACACGAGTGCTAACATGAGTTTGGTCCTCGTCACTTAGCCTTGCTAATCCAAAGTCTGCAATTTTCGGGTTCAGGTCTTTATCAAGAAGAACATTTGTAGCTTTGATATCTCTATGCACAATTTTGAGCCTTGATTCTTCATGAAGAAAAGCTAAACCTTTAGCAATACCAATACAAATCTTAAACCTCATTGGCCAATCCAACTTCAGCTCACTGTTATTCAAACCTATACAATGTAATTTTACCATGAGCAACAAAAGTACAAAAACAAACAGCACAAAAGTTTCGAAATTCCATTTATTCCAAAGTTTACTGACTTTTCAATCCTATTACTTGGACTTTGAAAGTACAAAGAAAATGTAAATCCAAAAAGTGCATCACAGTTTAGATTGCTTGTCCGAAATGCTACTTTTCTTAATGTGTATGCAATGAAACGACAAGTATGCTAGTTTACAAAGCCTATGAAGAAAGACAATGGACTTATAAGGTCAAAACAAACTATATTTTAGCCGCAGCTGGATTTGTTTTTGATGCGGGTCCAAGTGTGGAAGAGAAGGCTATGATGTATTTAGAGGCCCAAGATAGAGCTACTAAAGGTGCCTCATTAAAATGGGCATAACTTGAGCTACAGGGCTCCGTTTTCAGCGTATGACCACTCGAAACGACCACTGGAACGAGGACCTTCGGGCCCCAAAAGGCCTTTTTCTATGAGTTATTGGACTTTTTAGACTTGTTTTCGGTTTTGTTAGACTTTTATTTTGTCATAACTTTTGGCCCACTTGCATTTAGAGGCCCATTCGAATTTTGCTTGTCTTTTTACATGCTTGTAATCATGGGGGAACATTCAGTTATCAATCTTATGAAAAAATTATTTCTCCATAACACTAGTGTGTGTTTGTGTGTGAAATTCCTAATTTTCGGTATTCTTTTTGAATCAACGATTATTAGAATAATTGCTCCTGGTATTTTTAAGAATCAACAGGTTCGATTAGTTATCTTGATTTCGTTCTACATTAGTTTTGGGTGGTATGCAATAGTTTTTAACAAATTTTAAAAGGGGGTGGGGATACTAACCAAACAAAGCATTGGAAAGGCTATTATTTTCCATGTATTCGTATACGAGCATCAACTGATCTCCTTCAATGCAACATCCATGAAGCTTCACTAGATTCGGGTGTTGTAAGCAAGATATCACGCCAACTTCATTTAAGAATTCCCGATTCCCTTGTCTCGATTGGGATGAGAGCTGTTTTACTGCAATAACGGTTCCATCAGACAACGTACCCTGCACCAAACGATACACAAAACAATACAAAAGTTGAGAATATATACATGGAATTAGAACGTCATGATGAGCGGTGCAGCTATCTGGTCAAAGCGGGTGGTTTTGTATGGTTAAAAACAGGCAAGGCCAACCAGCAACCACCTTTTTGTATTTTCTTTTCTAGAATTCATTAGCAAATAAAGTTATAAATTCTATTAGAAAAACTCTATTGTTACACTGTATTTTTCAATAAATGGTTTACCAGGTTTTATGCATTATGAACACACTTGGGTTCACATTTGACGGGTTTGACCAGCTTGACCCATTCAACCTATTTTCATTTTAGCCAAGTTTTTTTTTTTTCAAGTTTACACATTTAACTTGAGGAGGCAATGCATAACCCCAGTTGACCCACTGATTGATGAATGGGTCCAAACCCTTACCACCAGACGGCAGACATGAGTCATGAGTGATCATATTGTGCCAAATAAATACCTTGTAAACGGGGCCAAAACCTCCTTCTCCTATCTTCTTTGTAGCATTGAAGTTGCTCGTGGCAGATTTTAATTGCTTTAATGAAAATGAAATTGTTTTAAACTCCATTCCTTGAAAATCTGTTCAACAGAAGATTAGAGCATGAGCAAATAAGGCATACATTTGGTGAACACGTGATCACATACATCTAAATTTGTTTTCTCTCTATCAAACATGCGGTTATCAACTTTAAAGCTAAAAGGGAACATTTTTCAGGTTAAAATTCAAATACAAACTCTCTCTGATCAAAAGACAAGATATTACACCTACAAAAGAAGAGTCCATTTATCGTTGAGCTGGGTAAACGTCACGTTTAAACTTTGAAAACTAAAATAGAATCTTTTCCACAAGTGACTCTCAAAAGACAAGAAATGCATCATGATTCTTATAAATAAGGTTATCATTGGACTTCAAAATATTTGGATAATAAATAATTGATACTTGTGAATTGTAATCTAATAGCAGCTTGTGTTATACTTTATTTATGGACATATACTTAATGAAAGAGACGGACTTGCAGAATTCAACTGTATCATACCTTTATCTTTCCGTTTATTGTGTTTCAAAGAGCGTCTCCACCAGACTATGGCCAACACTAACAGAACAAGACATGCCGCTCCTATAGCAATACCAACATAAGCGATTTTCTTATTTTTCTTTCCTTCAACTGAACAAGTTTTGAAATCTGCCCACAAAGAGTTCATCCATGTAAGCACGCTAGTCAAAAATCAAAATACTGGATAATACCCATATACCACATGCAAGTTTACTAGCCTAACCTACAGCAATAAAAATGCATAACATATCCTTTGTTGTTTTAGGTGACCAGAGACCACACTTAAAGGGCAACAAGTTTTAGAATCATCATCGGAAACTTACAAGGGTCAACAGATATAGCTGATACAAGGGGGCCATAAACTCCTCTTTTTGGAAAGCGTGTTGTCCCTTTACCAGCCCAGTAAAAGCGTATCTCCAAAATGTTATTTGTTACGCTAGCATTGAACGGAAGTACCACTGGGTTTCCCCTTCCACGAGACTCATCGTCAATATTGAAGTCCTTTTTAACGAGTTGTCCCTGCATTACATACAGATCCAGTTAGCCAATTGGTTAACCTGGTTAAATGCACAGATTTATTTACAGGGTTAAAATATATAAAAAAGTAGCCAGCTTTTATCTATATCTAATTTGGGTAAAAACTTTGTTTTCACAACCCTCAAACTCTGAAAATTCTGATCCAAGGTAGTTTTCAATCTTTCATCGTATTTTTTTTGATAATTTTGGAATGCAAAATAAGAATAATTACATAGAATAAAATTTCAGCATCCTAATTTTAATATTCTCGTCAATATTCATCACCTGAATATGAACATCGAAAATTCGCTTTCCAAGGCTTCTATATGTACTATCATTGCTGAACTGTATTTCAGCAAAATGTAGATTTACAGCATATTCTCCATTTTCCAAACAATGGCTAAAGTAAACAAGTGAAAGTGGAGAGAGGCGTGCAGTTGTGTAAAGAGAAGGTACGCTTGTTGAATTGTCCAACATTGAAATGTATCGGGTGTTTTGGTAAACATTGTCATCCATGAAGTCGCCAGTACTACTGAATCCCCAATTCCTATTGCTTATGTACAATCGAGATGCACCACCATCAACATTTGCATCGCCTTCGTACACAACATCTCTATTACTTTCTTTGATTGTCAGATCATTTCCACCACTATTAACATGCATGGAACATTCATCTGCGATAGATGAAATAACGTTTTGTTGAGAGGAACGACATCAACTTTGTAGTATTAGTATCTAGTGTAAGATTAATGTAACAGTTATCTTTTTTCTTGAAATGCTCATACTAATCTGAAGTTGAAGTTACTCTAGTCAATCTCAAAAGTAGAACATATCTCTAGAGGTAGCAAAACGGGTGGATTGGATAACGGTTAATATTTGAATTAGTTAAAAACAGCTCTGGTCGGGTTAGGTTAGGTTGGCCCAAAACACTATTTGTACAAGCTTTATAATCAGTGTGTCAAATATGATTACAAAAAGTACATCATTTCAATAACTGTTTAAGCTTCAGATTATACAAATTTAGGAGGATTTATGCATGCCCTTAAAATTACACTTTGGACCACTCACATTGCAATTGACATATTTCTTTTTTGGTTATTTTTTGAAGTTACCTGTTTGACTTGGGAGTGATAATAAAGAATAACCCAAATCGACTAATTCATAATTACATTTGTAACCTCTATATATCTCTTATATTAGATTATAACAGTAGCCGTCCTATCACCTTTTTTTGGGTTGAGTTATACTACATTGAATCTGATCTTTGAGTTAATAGGAATAAAGTTCACAATGGTCTGTATATACAGCAATAATTCTTTGCACTTCAAAAGTTGTTTATTCACCTAACTATCCTAGCATCCGATGTTCACATTGCATTAGCGACTAGTTCATCAAGAAACAAAAAGAAGAATTTTGCCGGTGCAACCTAAAATATAACTCCATGGTGATACGAACAAAAATAAATAAACATGATAATGATTACAGTTTGGAGAAATAAGAAATCTCCCCATATCAAAATACTTCGTTCAAGCCAATGAGCTCTTGGTCTAGTGGTCAGTGGGAGGCTTTGCCTCTCTAGAGGTCCTGGGTTCGAATCCACGCAGTGACGTTAAAAAAAAAAAAAAAAATTATTTTTGATTCAATCCTCCCACAGCCCTAATGATCTATATAGATATTAATCCTATAGCTTGGGTAGCAAAGCTATTGTTAACAAAAGGAAATAACTAATAACAATAATAAACATACCCTAATATATATCTGAAGCAGAACTATCTAATCAATACTAATATGCTTTAGTAAAATACTTACATCTTGGACATTTGATATCATCACTGCATGCAAGTATGTCCTGTCTGTTAATAGTATAAATTTAAAAGCAATCAACATCATATGTGAAGAACAAAAGATTATGACTATCTCTTCATTACTTAACAAATTAGTAAAATTACAATTATAGGCATGTTAATAACTACAAACTGTCTTACAATGGGTTCCCTGTTGAAGAGCTTTTATACAAGTTGATGTATATATTCCTGATAAAAATTACAAAGCAACGAGTTAGTTATTGATAGTATATTTTCGATTTGCACAGGCTCCTCGGTTCTACAAGAGCAGGAGAGCCCGGTCACCAAAGAGTAACCCCAGGGGTTACTATAATGTAGCTAAGGGGGTGTTTAGATTTCAACTTTTGGTACTGATTATTGATTCTAATTATGCAATATTACACAATCCCTTTAGAATGCACATCCAAACACCCGCTAAATAAAATACTGAACAAGAAAAGCATCCATACGTGTTTTGTCGACACGAGGGTCGATTAGGTCCTTGCCACATAAAATTGTTGTAGGATAGGTCACTACATATCAAATGTATATGTCAGTTTCTTAATAACTATAAAGCCGTAAACATAAACATTCACATTATTAACTTACATGCTCGCTCCATTTATCAATAGTGCGTCCGGTATGTCTCCAGTTAGCATGTTACCGGTTAAAAACCTATTCAAAGAAGCATAACATTTTAGATGAGCCAAACTTATCCCCAAATTTGACTGGCTACTCTTAATATCATCGCACTTACACAAATCTCAAGCTCCTCCCTACGATGTTTGGAGATATTCCGCCTACTAGCCTGTTATAACTTGCATCCCTATCAAATTTAGAGTTAAAGGGACATTAGTATTCATACCAATGAAACAGAATTGAAGCCCACAGGGTCATGTCACATTCTCTTATATGTCTAGAAGTGATAAAACTGGTGGGGTGAAAACAGGAAACTATATATGGGTCAGGTCAGTTTATACCGGAACACTTTTGTCCAAAATTTTGAAGTTTAAGTATTCCAACTTGATTTGAAAATTTATATTTGATCAAAAAAAGAATAGTAATCTTATTTCATGATCAACATAACTCAGGTGGTTTTATGCATTAAAAATGCACTTTGTGTGAATTTGACCCGTTTAACCAGTTTCCTTTGAAGTTCTTTTATATCTGAATGGGAACACGTTTTATATTAATTTTCTTTTATTTAACCTCTTTGAGACATTCGAGATCATTCATAAACGGTATCGACCCATTAATAAGTAAGTGGGCCGAAACTGTTTATACACGATCTTCAAAGTCACCAGCTCTTATTATGTTAGTCAGATGTTCAACTCAACGACTTTTGTTCAGGGTAAATGACTATCCTAAATTGAGTGCATACTTATAACATTTCCATTTCCATAAATGATATTAAATGGTTAATAAAATAAGCATTGCTTGTATACTTACAACATTTCCAATTCCCTGAGTTGCCAAACATAGGAAGGTAATTCTCCTGAAATGTTGCAATTTCTCAATACCCTAAATCCAAGAATGAAGCTCGTCAGAAGCTGTACGCCTAAACATAATACTCGCTACACCTATAAAGCATAAGTAGAATTTTGTACATACAATCTTATTAATCCACTGGCATTGTTAATTTGAGGAAATCCCTGTGCTGGTCCAGACAAGTCACTAATCCTCCTGAAAAACATGACACGGCTAAATAATCAACTTGACCATAAAAACTAGAGGTTGCCATTTGGTCCATCTAATGGATCGATTTGGAAATCATTTAATGATATCTCAAACCGGTCAAAACATTTAATATATCCAAAAAGGAATATGCGCTAAACGATTTAAATGTCCCCACGGTCTACATGTTGGATCATTTTTATTCAAAGGTTTAAATTATTACCATACAATTCCTGTTTTTTGTAACTTAAATGACGCAAGTTATTATTTATTGAAGGAATCAAAATGGGACAAAAAGTGTTTGAGTGTCAACCCAACTGATTCGTGACCCGTATTGACCCATTACCCAGCCCACTCATTTTGCCTTGCCACCTCTACTTGCTAGTTGCTCCAAGGAGATGTGCTAATCTAGTTGGAAATATTAAAAGAGGATTTTTACTTACAGATCGGTTAAATTCTCAAGGAAAGATATATTTGAAGGAATGGGTCCCTTCAGTCCACTCGCATCCATTTCACTTAAGAAAGAACAAATAAGATCAATGGAATGTATTTATGTATGCATGATGTAATGAGATAATTTATTTAATCCATACGAACGATTAATAATCTTACAGTCTTTTGAGTTCTCTCCAGTTCTGTATGAAATCAGGTATGTACCCACTGAAGTTGCAATCATTTATCCTGCTGTAGTGCAGAAGAAAGATATATTGGTTCCAATATTAAGAAAAAATCGGTGAAATCATTGAACTTCTGCTCCTTTTCAATAATATTGTTGACTCATATATCATCTATTAAATTAAACTTTGAAAACTAACCAATTCTAACGATTATTTTTTTAGAAATCTAGCATGTTTTGGAGTAAGGAAAGACTATTTGGCTAAAATATAAAATAGTTACAAATTTGTTAAGTTTCTTAGATCACCAAGAGCCGCTGGCAATGTCCCTGTAAACTGATTTGAGGACAGGATCCTGAAATTTAAACAATAGTAAAATAAACCAAATTAACTCAGAAATTCAAACAAGTACAATAGGTGGGAAAAGATATATATAATAAATAGATTCGTAAACCTTACAAAGATTCCAAATTGTATAATCTCCCAAGTTGAGAAGGAACGGTTCCTGAAAAGTAGTTTCCCTCAAGGTCCCTGCAAACACAAAAAAAAAATGTAGTTACAACAAAGATTTAGACGATAATTCACTGTGATGGAATAAAAATAAATCAAGATCACCTACAGCTTTGTGAGGGTGGTAATATTCCCCAGTTCAGGTGGGATTTTACCGGTTAATCGATTGCCAAGAACAGAACTGCATTATGATCAATGTTACAAAGTGCTTCTACAGAAGAGGTTCCGATAATTAAATGAATAATAAGAAAGAAATCTCACATTTCTTGTAAACGTGTCATTCCCCATTCTGGTGGTATTGTACCATTTAAGTAATTGTAAGCAAAGTCACTACAATGATAGCAAATATACGTCAGCCTCGTTTATATATTAGAATTGAACGTAATAATATTTTTTCCCTTTATAATTGAGCTCACATTGATTTGAGGTAGGGAAGTTTCATCAATTCAGGTGAAAGAACACCAGCAAGACTATAAAACTTCATCGTGCTGTAAATAAAAAAGGTAATATAAACGTAAAGAAAATGGTGATATAAATTTGATAATGTGATGCATTGAAGAAAAGAGTATTATACATCCTAACGACATGACAATCAGAGCTGTTGCAATCACATCCGATACTGGAATTAGCTTCCTGAGATATCCTTGGCACTTCAAGAATGAGATCAAGATTGCAAGTGTCACCATTGAAACTCCAACTAGTTGCACCCATTGTCGTAAGAATGCTTTTAACAGCTTGCACTGAATCAAATTAACAGAAAAACACTTTGTAAATATCATGTAAGTGATATGCAATGGTTTATTAAAATGGGATCAGGGGATTCCCATCCATCTACCATTTTTTTTGAAAAACGTAACAAGCTTCTTACCAGGGCTGACCAAATCCCAGATCGAACCACACAATACCACATTTCAACAAAGAAAATTCAAATTTTAAACAAAATACAAGGCCATAAGGTTTGACCAAATCGAAAGAATGATTTTTTTTGCAGGATTTGACTTGTGAGTCAACAAATATGCAGCTCAAAACCTGCAAGTTGACTAAATCACAGTCAAACCCTGTAAGCTGACCAAATCACAGGTCCAACCTTGAGATTTGATTAACTCGCAGCAACAAAAAAAAAAGGAAATTGCAGGCCTAGCTCTGCGATTTTTTTGGTTACTACGCGAAAACTTAAAAAATGTTGACTGAAAGATGATATGGAGATTTTTGGTTGCCATAAAAACAATCTTTAAACTTACTTCTTTTATTTGGTGAAAGATCCATGAAACGTACCAATCATTAGAACTTTTCTCATCCATATCGACTCCATTCTTATTAACTTACCATCCAATAGTTAAAAAAAAAAAGCCAAACTCATGCCATCTTCTAATTTACGCATAAACATAACAAAAGATAATTTACACATAAACATAACAAAACATGTCAAAATGGGCGACCGGGCTAGGTTGGTTTGCTTGTTAAACCGACTTACTTAAATCATACAACCTAAATTCACCATTTTTTATTTAAGTTGATCTAAACTATTACCCTAAATGACTCAAAATATTTTCCCAGTTTCCTACTATATAAGACCAGTAAGATACTCTAAGCTCATAAAGAACTTAAATGATCAAACTTTTGGTGTATGTAACCACCAAAAGCTAAGTAAAAGTTTCTCCACAGCCGGGAGAAATCACACAAGCTAATTTTAAAGATCAAGTCTGAAACTAATGCATAACATATACATACATACATATATATATATATATATATCATCACCAAAAAAATTAACTTTCATCATATAATATCAGTAATCACTGCACATACAGTAATAAAAATAAAAAAAGTTACCTTCCTGTTGTGGAACAACCGATTCAGCAAATTTTAACTGCATGAGTAATAACATAAACGACAACAACACTAGTAAATCTTGTTTTGTCAACTCCATACTAGACACAAAGAAATACTAATGGGTTTGACTAGCTTGTTAGTTAGAAACACATATATATGAGCAACCAAATTGTTTATTCATAGTACAATAGTTGTTGGTTTTACATCATCATTATGTATTATAAGCTAGTATATATATATATATATATATATAATATATATACATATATATATCTATAGAGTTAAAGTTATAAAAAGTCAACATCTGTGAGAATTAATAATGCAGTTGGATCCGGCGACATGAATGAAAGAAACATGCATGTTCATATGTAGCAAGTGGGCATTCTTTGACTTGGATTGCGTACATATATATATACACATATAGAATTCATTCAGTCCTATAATAAGACACCCCCTGACAATGATATGGATACTAAATTGTCAACATGCATTATTCTACTAGTACTTGCATGTACTGTATATTGACTATATGTGAAGCTAGGTTAATATATTCTAATGGCTGGACTGGATTAGCTTGATGGGCCTAAAAAGATAGACATTGTATATCAGGTGGCTAGCTGGATGTATAGTCCGGGCTTCATGGTGGCTACATGGTTTGACTGGGCTTCTGGGTCGACCATATCAACTGGGCCAGATCGCAACATTATGGGACCCTTAGACCTTAGTTATGACTAAAAGAAGGCCATACTGGTTGTCTGGTTCAAATGTTGAATAAAAGAACTAGTCCTGTGATCCTGTCTGACACAGTGACACTACATGACCAAATCAATAATATTTAAAATACTTTTTTTTAAATGTTTTATATGTAACAAGATTAAACCCGCGACTATTGGAAGAAATAATTATAATAATAGAAGAAGTTTCAAACTCATGAAAAGGACCATTAAAATCTTCAATAATCTCCAAATACAATCAATGAAACAAATAGTATTTTAAACGGGTTAGAAATGAGAAAGTTGTATATTAGAGCATCATAAGTGATTTGTTTTTTTTAAGATGTCAATCTTGTTACCTTGTATCCTCGTAACGACAAACAAAATCACGAAAAACATAAACAACAAAATAATGTATAAATAAAATATAGGAAAGCATTAACAAAAATAGAAAATAACACACACAAACAAATCTAATATAAAATATCACAAACCTCATTGTCAAGTAAAATAATCTAAAAAATTAGTGGAATACTTTAAAGTCTACCTCTAATACATACGAGAACGAATTATCAATAAATTATTTCTTTTAATAAGAGTTATATCCTTAACTATGGTGATGGAATTGACTATAATCAAGAAATACAAATCAAAAATAAGGAGGCAAAACAAATGGTGTAATTTAGCATGATGGGAAAGTAAACAAAAACAAATAGTTTATTGACAGGAAGAAAAAAAAAATTGTGGGAAAAAATATTTTGTTGCTTCATATATATATAGGTTTTGGTTTTTATAAAACAATTCTTAACATAAACAAATAAGACACAATGACATCACAACACGTGGCATATACCTAATTAATTGTATATTTTTATGAATAAGGGTATGTTGGACATTTTGAACCACTAGTCTAATTTCATAACTGTAAGTCCCTAGCCACACGGATCTACAGGATTAGCAAACAATATATTCAAGTGCGGAAATTCTTGAATACATGCAA